>CAUYTI010066490.1:0-26049 GCA_963575145.1 Galago senegalensis | reverse complement strand
CTTCACAGACACAACATATAAACTACTAATCTTTTTTTTTTTTTGGAGACGGAGCCTCAAGCTATCCCCCTGGGTAGAGTGCCATGGCATCATGCTCACAGCAACCGCCAAATCCTGGGCTCAAGCGAGTCTTCCTGCCTCAGCCTCCCAAGTAGCTGGGACTACAGGTGCCCGCCACAACGCCTGGCCATTTTTTGGTTGCAGCCATCATTGTTGTTTGGTGGGCCCGGGCTGGGGATTCAAACCTGCCACCTTAGGTGTATGTGGCTAGCGCCTTAGCTGCTTGAGCCACAGGCACCGAGCCATAAACTACTAATCTTAATGTCCCATAGGGCAGAAACCAACTCAGGACTCTGGTCAGCACCACCTCAAGTCTGTTTAGCATCCCTACGACAATTCTAAAAATTGAAGGTCCAGCCAGACAAGCTGCTTTCTAGCCTAGCAAAGGCTCAGACTTGGATTCTTATTTGTAAAACACTGAATATGCAAAATGAATGGATACTGACCTATCTCAGATGGAAAACCACACTAATCCACTATATATTTCTTAGAATACCTATGTTGCATTTTGGGGTTTTGGTATCTTTCTATGTGTAAGACAGTGTCTCACCTGGCTGCCCACGCTAGAGTACAATGGCACAGTTATAGCTCATGGCAGGCTTATAACCTCCCTGGTCTATAGTGATCCTCCCAGCTTGGCCTCCCAAAATGCTGGGACCATTACAGGTGTAAGGCACTGTGCCCAGCCCTATGTCACATTTTATCTGCATATTTCCCAAATAAAATCCAAAACATTCCAGGCAACTCGAGTGCCCATCCCAACCCACTGATTCTGCAAAGCACTTACTTGATATCCCCTCCGTGGGTTGGGATCATAGAATTTAAATCTGTCAGATAGCCTTTGGGGTCAACTACAGTCTGTCCACTCACCGAGTCAGACACCTGTAAGACAGGCCAAATTGAGAGTCAACTGGATGTGACAAGGAACATCTAAAACAAAGTACTCAGAAGGTCTCTGGAACCCCTTCCCACAATCTTGACTGCCAGTGGGTAGTCACAAGGAAAAGGAAGAAAACCACCTTAATATCATTCAGACAACAGTTTGTGATAATAAACAAATTTCTTCTATCTGAAAAATGATTTATATTGAAAAAATGAAAGTCCCAGGAAAAAACTAAATGAGACACTAAAAAAGGCTAAGAACAAGTAAAATCCAGAAATCATAAAGTTTATCATAAAGTCAGTAACTTCAACTAAAAATAAAACTTGCATATAGCAGTTCATTATACTATGAACAAACAAAAACCCAATGAAAAAAATGGGAAAGGATCCAAATAGATATTTCTCTAAAAAAGTCATATAAATCCCCAGCATCACTAATTATTAGGGAAATCCAAATCAAAACCACAAAGATATACCACTTCACATCCCCTAGGCCGGTTATTTTCCATTAAGGAAAAAAGGAGGAAGAAAATCAGCTTTGGCAAGAATGTGGAGAAACTGAAACCCTCGGGCACAGCTGCTGTGGAAGGTATTATGGCAGTTCCTCAAAAATTTAGACATAAAATCACCATATACAGGTATTTCAGCAATTCCACTTCTAGGCATATACCCAAAAGAATGGAAAGCAGGGTCCTAAACAATTCCTTGTAAACCATGTTCACATCAACATTACTCAAGATAAACGGAGATGCAATCAAGTGTCCATAGACAGATAAATGGGTTAAGTAAAATATGGTCTATACACAAGCAGAGTATTATTCAGCTTAAAAAATGAAGGAAACTCTGACACATACTAAAACGTGGATGAACCTTGAGGACATTATGGCAAGTAAAATAAGCCAGTCATAAATAGACAAATACTGCAAAGCTCCAGTCACATGAGGACCCTGAAGACATCAAATTCATAGAAAACAGACAGCAGAATGGTGGGTGCCAGGAGGTGAGAGAGATGGGTGGGGAGTCAGTATTTAATGGGGACGGAGTTTCTGTTGGGAAGATGAAAAGAGTTCTGGAAATGGAGCAGTGATAGTTGTGTAACATGAATGTACTGGTCAATGAATATACACTTGAAAATGATCAAAATGGTAAATTCTGTGTTCTGTGTATTTTTTTTTCTCTTTTTTCCTTTTTGAGGCAGAGTCACATGATGTTGCCCTTGGTAAGAGTGCCCCCTGTGGTGGTGTTGCAGCTCACTCCAACCTCAAACTCTTGGGCTCCGGTGATTCTCTTGCCTCAGCCTAAGTAGCTGGTACTATAGGCACCTGCCACAACGCCTGGCTATTTTTCTTTTTCTTTCTTTCTTTTTTTTTTTTTTTTTGGTAGTTGTCGTTGTTTAGCAGGCCTGGGCCAGACTCAAAACTGCCCTGGTCTATATGGCTGGCACTGTAACCCCTGAACTATGGGCGCCAAGCCAATGTTCTATGTATTTTACCACAAAAAATTACTACAATAAAGTTTTTTTGTTAAACAAAATATTTCTATATTCCACAAACAAGTCTAACAGAGAAACAATAGAAAACTTGCAACATGGCTGGGAGTGGTGGCTCACACCTATAATCCCAGCACTTGGGAAGCCAAGGTGGGTGGACTGCCTCAACTCATAGGTTCAAGACCAGCCTGAGCCAGAGCAAGACCTCGTGTCTAAAAATAGCCAGGTGTTGTGGTAGGCACCTATAGTTCCAGCTACTAGGGAGCCTGAGGCAAGAGAATAGCTTGAGCCCAAGAATTTGAGGTTGCTGTGAGCTGTGGATGGCATCGCACTCTATCAAGGGCGACAAAGTGAGACTCTGTCTCAAAAAAAAGGAAAAAAAAACATGCAATATAAATAGCTGTTAAACAAGCCTAAGGAGACAGATGAGGCCTTTCACAGACTGCTCTTACCTCCCACATGGAAAGACAATCAGCTTCAGCATAAATAGAAAATGCAAACTGAGGCTCAGTGCCTGTAGCACAGTGGTTATAAAGCCAGCCACATGCACCAAGGCTGGCGGGTTCAAGCCCAGATCATGCCAGCTAAAACAATTGAGGACAACTGCAACAAGAAAATAGCTGGTCATTGTGGCAGGTACCTAGTCCCTGCTACTTGGGAGGCTGAGGCAAGAGAATCACTTAAGCCCAAGAGTTTGAGGTTGCTGCAAGCTGTGACATCACAGCACTCTACATAAGGCGACATAGTGAAACTTGGTCTCTAAATAAATAATAAAAATAAAAAATAAAATAAAATAGAAACTGAACAGAGACCTTTTGGTCTAGTGGAGAGGGAGACTGCTGCTTCTATTGGCAGAGTTGATGGCAATGACACGCCTTTGATCCAGCAGTGTTACATGCCATGGAACACCCACACAGGCACGCCCACCACACAGGCACACCCAACACAGGGCATGCTTACCCAGTGTTAATAGTGTGAAAGAACACATCTGACACTAAGTAGGTATGTATGAATTTTTTCCTTCAAATATCTTAAAAAGGGCTCAGGCCTGTGGCTTAAGCAGCTAAGGCACTAGCCACATACACCTGAGCTGGCGGGTTTGAATCCAGACCAGGCCTGCCAAACAACAATGACAGCTGCAAGTAAAAAATGGCTGGGTGCCTGTAGTCCCAGCTACTTGGGAGGTGGGGGCAGAATTGCTTGAGCCCAGGAGTTGGAGGTTGTTGTGAGCTGTGATACCATCGCGCTCTACCCAGGGCGACAGCTTGAGGCTCTGTCTCAAGAAAACAAAAAAGAACAGGCTCAGCACCTGTGGCTCAAGGGGCTAAGGCTCCAGCCACATACACCTAAGGCGGCAGGTTCAAATCTAGCCCAGGCCCACCAAAACAACAATGACGGCTGCAACCAAAAAATAGCCGGGTGCTGTGGCAGGTACCTGTGGTCCCAGCTACTTGGGAGGCTGAGGCAGGAGACTCGCTTGAGCCCAGGAGGTGGGGGTTGCTGTGGGCTGTGATGCCACGGCACTCTACCCAGGGTGAAAGCTTGAGGCTCTGTCTCCAAAAAAAAAAAAATAAATAAAATAATAAAATATATAAATATATATGTATATTTATATATATAAAGGAACAAAAAACAATATCTTAAATAGAAGCTCCCACCCAGCACCCCCCTTCATTCCCTGGTGGTGATCTCTGGTGAGTGCAGTCTTGGACATTTCAAGGTATATATAAATACACCCACTAATGGATATACTTTTCTTCCAACACAAACAGAAAATCATATTATATACACTACTCTAACTGGTTTGGGTTGTTTTTTGTTTTATCAGAGACAGGGTCTCACTCCATCACCCAGACTACAGTACAGTGGTATGATTGTAAGTCACCATAGCCTCAAACTTCTGGACTCAAGCCATTCTCCTGTGTTGGCCTCCCAAATATTAAAATTACAGGCTGAACCCTGCCACATTTACTTTTTGTGCAAAAAGGAAACAACCTTCCCTAAGCTTCACCCACATAGCACGTATGATTTGTCACAAGTGCCCTCAACACTTACGATGGCCCCAGGTTCCTAAGGGGAAGGGTGGATGTGACACATGACTGGCCCTTGGCTTGAGGCCTGTACACCCCATAGGTAGACACACAAACCCAAATGCACACTAAATCTCAATCACTCTCTGTAATGGAACAGAAATCTTATAATCTCTCAAGTCTGCTTATCTCACACAAAGCACTTATAAAGGATCAGCTTTTCATATTTCTTTCTTTCTTTTTTTTTAAGAGACAGAGTCTCACTTTATTGCCCTTGGTAGAGTGCTGTAGTGTCATAGCTCATAGCAACCTCCAACTCCTGGGCTTAGGTGATTCTCTTGCCTCAGCCTCCCCAGTAGCTGGGACTACAGGCACCCGCCACAATGCCCAGCTATTTTTTTGTTGCAGTCTGGCCGGGGCCAGGTTTGAACCCATCACCCTCATTGTATGGGGCCGGCGCCCTACTCACTGACCCATAGGCGCCGCTCAGCTTTTCATATTTCTTTGAGTTTTTTGTTTTTTAAAAATAAGGACAGCTCTTCGTCCGTAGTTCAGTGAATAGGGGCACCAGCCACATACACCGGAGGCTGGTGGGTTCAAGCCTAGCCTGGGCCTGCTAAACAACAAGGAAACTGCAACCAAAAATAGCCAGGCACTGTGGTGGCCACCTGTAGTCCCAGCTACTCAGAAGGCTGAGGCAAGAGAATTGCTTAAGCCCAAGAGTTTGAGCTTGCTGTGAGCTATGACACCATGGCACTCTACCCAGGGAGACATAGTTAGACTCTGTCTCAAAAACAAAACAAAATGGGGTGGCACGCCTGTGGCTCAAAGGAGTAGGGTACCAGCCTCATACGCTGGAGGTGGCGGGTTCAAACCCAGCCCCAGCCAAAAACTGCAAAAAAAAAAAAAAAAAGAAAAAAGCACATATTAATTTTATAATCAGAAAACAAAAATGTTTAAACGCCATCTGTAAGGAACTATTACATAACAAATTCTCACCTGGCTCAGCCTCATGTCCATTAGGGTATTCCTTGCCTGGCCGATCTTCCTCATGTCCAGCTCACCTGTGCCAGGTGTCATCAATCCTGGTGTCATTCCACCTGGATATGGGGTGTTCAGTCCACCTGGATAGGGTGTATTAAGACCTCCAAATTGCTATGCAGGGGGAAAGGACAGAATAAAATGTTGGCTTATGCAAACATGCTGAAAAACCTTATTCTCTCTGAAATCTTTCCACTGTGGCCTGACATGTGCATAGTGGTGCAAACAGATCTGACACAATACTGCCACTAATGCTAAATTACTAACGTGACAATGCCCACTATCCTCACAGTGGTCTGTGTAACCAGACTAAGGGAGCCCCATCTGTCTCATCTTCTCAGATGCTCACAGTTTGTCGGGGGTCCACTGAAGTATGGTTCTCTCCAGTCTGTAAGTGTTTGGCAAAGAAACTGTCAGGAACAGGGGTCAGCTTCTCATAGCGTGGGTTCCGCTGGCGTTTGTTTCTGGCATCGCCAACCTCAGGGATGCTCAGCCACTCTTCTTCTGTGACTTCTGCCAACTTCCTCTGGAGACATTCATCACCCAAAACATTAATTCTCTGGCAGAATTTCACATGCACAGGTAGAACCAAGCTCTCATTCAGCCCCAGCAACTACATCATCACCCTTCAAGAAGGATTTCTTTTTTTTTTGTTTCTTTGGGGATTTTTTTGAGACAAGAGTCTTATTCTGTCATCCTGGAGAGAGTGCTACAGTATCATCATAGCCTACAAAAAACCTCAAACTCTTGGGCTCAAATGATCTTTCTGCCTCAGGCTCCTCAGTAGCTGGGACTACAGGTGCCTGCCACCACATTCAGCTAGTTTTTTCTGCTTTTAGTAGAGACAAGGTCTCTCTTATTCAGGCTGGTCTCAAAACTCCTGAGTTCAAACAATCCACCTGCCTCCCCCTCCCAGAGTGCTGGGATCACAGGCATGAGCCACCACACCCAACTTTTAGAAAAGGTTTTGATAGATATGATTTTGATAGAAATGATTTTTTACTTCACTTAGAAAAATCAATTTATTGGATATGTTCTACATCACTAAAATGTAAACGATTCTATTAAAGCCCAAAAGACATAGTTAAGAAAACCACACGCACAAATGTAATCAAAATTATAAAGAAAGTTCATTTGTCCCACTGTTAATGGTAGGGGAAGGATAAGGTTTTTTTCACACACGTGTACACATAATTAAACATACTGAAGCAAGGGCCTTCTTCTTCTAAGCAATAACCCTGAATTAAATATAGAGCAAGTTAATAAAGTCTCATTAATTCCATACCAGGAGAGTCTGCTTCACTACTGATTATGGTAAGAGCACTAGAAATAACCATTCCATCTACTTACTTTTAGATCTGAGAACTGCTGTTGGATTTTAGGGCGTTCCATACGATATTTCTCAATTTCTTCTTTCTCTCTTTGCTCCCTAGGAAATAAAACATGTGCACACATTAGAAATAGTGGATGTCCTGGTTCGGCGCCTGTGACTCATGCAGCTAAGGCACCAGCCGCATACACCTGAGCTGGTGGGTTCGAATCCAGCCCAGGTCCGCCAAACAACAATGACGGCTGCAACCAAAAAATAGCCAGGCATTGTGGTGGGTGCCTGTTGCCCCAGCTACTTGGGAGCCGGAGATAGGAAAATCGCTTGAGCCCAGGAGTTGGAGGTTGCTGTGAGCTGTGATGCCACAGCACTCTACCCAAGATGACAGCTTGAGGCTCTGTCTCAAAAAAAAAAAGAAAAAGAAATAGTGGATGTCCATTCTGTAACAAAGTTGCTTTATTATGTCTTAATTAAATCATCAAAAAGAATAATTCGGCTTGGTGCCTATAGCTCAACCGGCTAAGGCGCCAGCCACGTACACCTAAGGTAGCAGGTTCGAATCCCCAGCCCGGACCGCCAAACAACAATGACGGCTGCGACCAAAAAAATAGCCGGGTGTTGTGGCGGGCGCCTGCGGTCCCAGCTACTTGGGAGGCTGAGGCGGGAGACTCGCTTGAGCCCAGGAGTTGGAGGTTGCTGTGAGCTGTAATGCCATGGCACTCTACCCAGGGGGACAACTTGAGGCTCTGTCTCAAAAAATAAATAAATACATACATAAAATAAATGTTTTAAAAAAAAAAAAGAATAATTCTACACTCTCAGCAGCGAACTCAATATTTTAAGGCCAGGCATGGTGGCTCATGCCCACAGTCCCAGCACTTATGGAGGCCAAGAGGTCCTTGAGGCCAGGAATTCAAGACCAACCTGGGCAACATAACAAAATCCATCTCTACCGAAAAAATGTTTTTAAACTATCTGGGCATGGTGGTGTGCAGCTGTAGTTCCAGATAATTGGGAAGCTGAGGCAGGAAGACCACTTGAGCCCTGGAGTTTGAGGCTGTAGTGAGCTATGATAACGCCACTAACGTGGGTAACAGAGCAAAATACTGTCTCAATTAAAAAAAAAAAAAAAAAGCCAGGAGCCAGGCCTGGTGGCTCAATCCCAGCCTATAATCCCAGCACTCTGGGAGGCTGAGATGGGTGGACTGCTTGAGCTCACGGGTTAGAAACCAGCCTGAGCTAGAGCAAGACCCCACCTCTAAAAAAAAAAAAAAAAAAAAAAGCCTAGCATTATGGCAGACGCTTGTAGTCTCAGCTACTTGGGAGGATGAGGCAAAAGAATTGCTTGAACCCAGGAGCCTGAGGTTGCTGTTAGCTATGACATCATGGCACACTATCAGGTGCAACAAAGTGAGACTTTGTCTCAAAAAAAACCCAAAAATTTTAATATGACTTTCCATAGGTACCCAGGTCACCTGGTTTTTTGAAATCAATTAACTCCACAGGATTCAAATCAAATATGTTTTTTTCTTGAGAGGGAGTCTCACTCTGTCACCTTAGAATGCCATGGCATTACAGCTCATAGCAACCTCAAACTTCTGACCTGAAGAAATCCTCTTGCCTCAGCTTCCTGAATAGCTAGCTGGGACTACAGGTACCGAATATGATACCCAGGCTAGTTTTTTTATTTTTAGTCTCACTCTGGCTCAGGCTGGTCTTGAACTCCTGAGCTCAAGCAATCTACCTGCCTTGGCCTCCCAAAATGCCAGGATTACAGGCATAAGCCATGGCACCTGGCCTAAAATCAAATCTTTAAAGTGCAAAACCATTCACATTTGAATACTATAGGAATAAATTCATGAAAGTTTGTAATAACAAACTTTTATTAGAGAGAGTCTCACTTTGTTACCCTCGATAGAATGCCATGGTGTCAAAACTCAAAGTAACCTCAAACTCTTGGGTTTAAGAGATCTCGCCTCAGCCTCCCAAACATCTGGGACTATAAGAGCCCACCACAATGCCCAGCTATTTTTTTAGAAACATGGTCTTGCTATTGCTCAAGCAGGTCTTGAACTCCTAAGCTCAAGCAATCCATCTGCCTTGGCCTCCCAGAGGGCTAGGATTATAGGCGTGTCCCACCACATCCGGCCAATAACAAACCTAAAAAAAAATTCCCCAAAGAACTATATTTACTGGCTCGGTGCCTGTGGCTCAAGTGGCTAAGGCGCCAGCCACATACACCTAAGGTGGCGGGTTCGAATCCAGCCCAGGCCCGCCAAACAACAATGATGGCTGCAACCAAAAAAAAAAAAAAAAATAGCCAGGCATTGTGGCGGGCACCTGCGGTCCCAGCTACTTGGGAGGCAGAGGGAGGAGACTCACTTGAGCCCAGGAGTTGGAGGTTGCTGTGAGCTGTGATGCCATTGCACTCTACTCAGGGAGAAAGCTTGAGGCTCTGTCTCAAAAAAAAAAAAAACCTATATTTTCCTCTTCTACAACTATCCTAAAAAAATAAAAAATTCTGGCTCAGTGCCTATGGCTCAATTGGCTAAGGCGCCAGCCACATACACCTAAGGTGGCAGGTTTGAATCCCCAGCCTGGGCCCGCCAAACAACAATGATGGCTGCAACCAAAAAATGGCGGGCTCCTATAGTCCCAGCTACTTGGGAGGCTGAGGCGGGAGACTCGCTTGAGCCCAGGAGTTGGAGGTTGCTGTGAGCTGTGAGGCCATGACACTCCCCTCAGGGGGATAGCTTGGGGCTCCGTCTCAAAAAAAAAAAAAAATAAAATAAAATAAAATAAAAATAAAAAATTCTGCATACATCATGAGAAGTCACAAAATTACATGTAGAAAAAGCAACAAAAACAGGAAAATAATCAAAATATTTACTGTTACTTTCTGGGCTCATAAATAAATGTTATACCCACACATACTCTCATTTTCCTAATATTCCATGATAAAAATATATTCTTTTACAATAAAAATCATTGAGATTACAGGGTGGCACTTATGGCCCAAAGGAGTAGGACGCCAGCCCCATATGCTAGAGGTGGTAGGTTCAAACCCAGCCCTGGCCAAAAACTGCAAAAAAAAAAAAAAAATCATTGAGATTACAAAGCAATATATTACTACACTTTGCAGCATCACGTGTTCATATAAATGCAGTTTAGACATGGACAGGAAATTCAGAAAGCTGCCACACAGGCCGGGTACAATGGCTCACACCTGTAATCTTAGCAGTCTGGGAGGTCAAGACGGGTAGACTGCTTGATCTAAGGAGTTCAAGACCAGCCTGAGCCAGAGTGAGATCCTGTCTCTAAAAAATCCTGTCTCAAGGCTCGGTGCCTGTGGCTCAAGTGGCTAAGGCACCAGCCATGTACACCCAAGGTGGTGGGTTCGAATCCAGCTCAGGCCCGCCAAACAGCAATGACGGCTGCAACCAAAAAATAGCCGGGCATTGTGGTGGGCGCCTGTGGTCCCAGCTACTTGGGAGGTGGAGGCAGGAGACTCGCTTGAGCACAGGAGTTGGAGGTTGCTGTGAGCTGAGATGCCACGGCACTCTACCCAGGGGGACAGCTTGAGGCTCCTATCTCAAAAAAAAAAATCCTGTCTCTAGCCGAGTATTGTGGTAAGTGCCTGTAGTCCCAGCTACTTGAGAGGCTGAGGCAATAGGATCACCAGAGTCAAAAAGTTTGAGGCTGCTGTGAGCTATGCCATGGCACTCTATCAAGGGTGGCAAAGTGAGACTCTGTCTGAAAATAAAAAAAAATTGTCTCATATCAACAGGTACACTGAGGCACCATCAACAAGATGGATTTGCTTATCCTGAGTTCAGTGCAAGATGCCCACATCAGAGGTCTCCAGGGGAGCAATCTTACCCCTGATGAGGCACCATAGACAGAATACTCACCCACACTGACACCAGGACAGCTCTGCCTCTTGGCCTGTTCTCTACATGCCCCATAGCCTTATGGCCGTGTCACCACACTTACATGAGGAATGAGTTTCCCAAACCACAACCACCTCCCCAAGAGACTTCAGCTGTCCATCTGCCATCTTTAATACATTTCTAAATGACTTAATATACACCCTAAAGCCCATTTCAAAGATACCGCAGCTCCCAGGTCCTAAGGTTCCTCTGCAATACCCCAGCACTCACCCAAATATGGCTACTGCAGACCAACCCAAGTGACTCTGAAGCTGAGCAGACATACATGTTATTTTTATTTCTGCAACTTTTCTCCAAATATAAAATAAGTCAAAACAAAGCATTTTTTTTTTTTTACAGTTTCTGGCCAGGACTGGGTTTGAACCCGCCACCTCCAGCATACGGGGCCAGCGGCCCTACTCCTTTGAGCCACAGGTGCTGCCCAACAAAGCATTTTTTATTTAAATTAAAAGATAAACACTGTGAAAAGTAACAATTTGTTTTACCTCCTTTCTTTTCTTCTTTCATCCATCCTTTTATCCAGAGCTGCATAAATAGCATCTGCTTCCTCATCATCTTTCTCATACGGCCCACTTGAGAAAAGGCTTCCAGCGTAGCCATTGAACTGAGAACCAAACACACCATCAGAAAGATCAGCTTCTCCTGCAACAATCCCCACTAGCAGAAACAAAACTCATCTCTTTCTTTTTGGAGATAGAGTCTTATTATGTCACCCTCAGTAGAGTGCCAAGGTGTCAAAGCTTACCACAACCTCAAACTCTTGGGCTTAAGCGGCTACCCTGCCTCAGCCTCCCAAGTAGCTGGGACCACAGGTGTCCGCCACAATGCCCAGCCATTTTTTTTTTTTTTTTTGGTTGCAGTTGTCACTGTTGTTCAGCAGGTTCAGGCCAGGCTCAAACCAGCCAGCCTCGGTCTATGTGGCCCATGCCCTACCGACTGAACCACGGGTGCCACCCTCTTTTTTTTTTTTTTTTTATTAAGACAGAGTCTCAAGCTGTTGCCCTGAGTAGAGTGCCGTGGAGTCACAGCTGACAGCAACCTCCAACTCTTGGGCTTAAGTAATTCTCTAGCCTCAGCCTCCCAAGTACCTGGGATTGCAGGTGCCCACCACAACGCCTAGCTATTTTTTACAAGTTTATTTTATTTTTTTTTTTTTTTAGTTCTTGGCTGGGGCTAGTTTTGAACCTCCGGCATATGGGACCGGCGCCCTTCCCATTTTGAGCCACAGGCCCCGCCCGCCCAGCTATCTTTTGGTTGTAGTTGGGCCTGGACTGGATTCGAACCCACCAGCTCAGGTGTCTGTGGCTGGCATCTTAGTCGCTTGAGCTAAAGGCACTGAGCCACCCCCCCCCCCGCTTTTTTTGAGACAGAGGCTAACTTTGTTGCCCTTTGTAGGGTGCCGCGGCATCACAGCGCACAGCATCTCCAACTCTTGGGCTTAGAGATTCTCTTGCCTCATCCTCCAGAGTAGCTGGGACTACAGGCGCCTGCCACAACACCCGGTTACTTTTTGTTGCAGTTGTCACTACTATTTTAGCTGGCCTGGGAGGGTTCAAATGCACCACCCTCAGTATATGGGGCCGCCCTACCTACTGAGCCACAGGTACCAACTTTTTTTTTTTAATTGGAAACAGACTCTCCCTATGTTACCCTCAGTAGAGTGGGTAGAGTGCCATGGCGTCACAGCTCACAGCAACTTCAAACTCTTGGGCTTAAGTGATTCTCTTGTGTCAGCCTCCCAAGTAGCTGGGACTACAGGCGCCTGCCACAATGCCTATTTGTTGTTGTCCTTATTGTTGTTGTAGCTGTCGTTGTTTTAGCAGGCCTGGGACAGGTTCAAACCCACCAGCCCTGGTGTATGTGGCTGGCGCTATAACCATGAGCTATGGGTACTGAGCCCAAAAAAATCATCTCTTGTAAAACATTTGCTAAATTATTTTTTCATCAGATAAACCTTAGTTAATCCACAACATAAATGATCAGTACTCTTTTTTTGACTTTTTGTTGTTGTAGAAACCGAGTCTCACTTTATCCCCCTTGGTAGAGTGCTGTGGCATCACACGGCTCACAGCAACCTCCAACTCCTGGGCCTAGGTGATTCTCTTGCCTCAGCCTCCCAAGTAGCTGGAACTATAGGCGCCCACCAGAATGCCCAGCAATTTTTTTGTTGCATTTTGGCCGAGGCCGGGTTTAAACCTGCCACCCTCAGTATGTGAGGCCAGCGCCCTACCCACTGAGCCACAGTTGCTGTCCTTTTTGACTGTTTTTTTAAAAAAGATTCTTGCTCAATTGCCCAGACTGGATCACAACTCACTGCAGCCTCCAGTTCTCAAGCAGTGAAGGTGCTAATCAGTCCTCTGCAAGTGTCAAGGGCACGAGAGATAGAGGCAGGAAGGGACAGGAAGGGACCAAAGAGGCAAACAAAATGCAATGGAGGGCGGCACCTGTGGCTCAGTGAGTAGGGCACCGGCCCCATATACCAAGGGTGGTGGGTTCAAACCAGCCCCAGCCAAACTGCAACAAATAAACAGCTGGGCACTGTAGTGGGTGCCTGTAGTCCCAGCTACTTGGGAGGCTAAGGCAAGATAATTGCCTAAGCCCAGGAGTTGGAGGTTGCTGTGAGCTGTGACACCATGGCACTATACCAAGGGCAATAAAGTGAGACTCTGTCTCAAAAACAAACAAACAAACAAATAAAACGCAATGGAGTACCCCAGACAAGGTTCTAAGCCAGAAAAAGGGCACTGGTAAAATTCAGGGGTGGTGCCTGTGGCTCAAGAAGTAGGGTGCCAGCCCCATATACCAGAGGTGGCAGGTTCAAACCCAGCCCCGGCCAAAAACTGCACCAAAAAAAAAAAAACCAGTAAAATTCAAGTAAAATCATAGATTGGTTAATTGTATTATGTAAATGCTCATTTCCTAGTTTTAAGCAATCAAATTGGAACTCAATCCCTTTTATATTAGCTGCAAAATAAATAAAATAAAATACATTAGCATATATGTAACCAAAGAAGTCAAAGAACTCTATAAGGAGAACTAATGAAAGAAAGCACAGATGGGGGTGGCACGTGTAGCTCCGTGGGTAGGGCACTGGCCACATACACCAAGGCTGGAGGGTTTAAACCCACCTGGGCCGGCTAAAACAATAATGACAACTGCAACAACAACAAAATAGCTGGGTGTTGTGGCAGGCGCCTATAATCCCAACTACTTGGGAGGCTGGGGCAAGAGAATTGCTTAAGCCCAGGAGTTGGAGGTTGCTGTGAGCTGTGATGCCACAGCACTCTACCCAGTGTGACAGCCTGAGGCTCTGTCTCAAAAAAAAAAAAAAAATACAAAAAACTAAAGAAAGAAATGGCACCTGTAGCTCAGTGGGTAGGGCACCAGCCACATACACCCAGGCTGGCAGGTTCAAACCCAGCCCAGGCCAGCTAAACGACAACTGCAACCAAAAAATAGCTGGGCGTTGTGGTGGGTGCCTATATAGTCCCAGCTACTTGGGAGGCTGAGGCAAGAGAATTGCTTAAGCCCAAGAGTTTGAAGTTGCTGTGAGTTGTGATGCCACGGTACTCTACCAAGGGTGACATAGTGAGATGCTGTTTTTAAAAAAAAGAAAGAAAAAAAGAAAGAATCTTTTCCTCAGAGGAAAGATGTTATGTGTTAGAAAACACCTGACAAAACCTCACTTGATAGGAGCAAGTGCTAAAGCTAAAATAGCAAATATTACCAACAATCCCACTTCAAGTTTTCATCATTAAAGACTGGCCAATATTGTCACTTTGGCAGCACATTAACTAAAATTCAAACGATACAGAGAAGATTAGCATGGCCTATAGACAAGGACAGGCAAATTCATGAAGTGTTCCATATGATAAAAAAAAACAAAAAAGACTGCCCAGTACAATATACCAAGGCAGTGATCCTAGTATTTGTAAGTGTATCCTTTTTGAAGTGGGGGGGGGACCCACACATTTCTTTCTATTTTTCCTGCTCTCCCTCATGCTCTGCTAAAAATATCCCACGAACAGCTAAAATGTTAAATGCATGGCCCCCTGAGCTACTCATCACAGATGCCAACAACACATTGAGTCATGAAGTTGGTCAGCCCTCCTGGAGACTGGTTGGAGGAGCCACAGAAGCCCAACACAAATCACCTCATCATAGTTGGTGTCATTCAGATCCTCATCATCGTCGTCAGCAGCCTGGTTTTTTTTCATCTGATCCCCAACGGTTCTCTTGCCAGGTGGTGCATGGCGATCATCTACAGGATCATTCGCATCCCGGGCTGGCCCAATGTCTGATCGGGTAGTGAAGCCAGTGGCACTGCAGGAAACCCCAAGACACCCATCATCTGGGAAACCCTGTTCCCATGCTCTTCCCTTGACCTCCAGGCATCACCTAAAAATATCTCTTTATCTAATGCCTCTGGGAAACCTCCAGAGAGCCTGGAGACAGTGAGCTGCACTCTCAAACATCACCTACACTCTGAAGGATACCAAGGCTTCTCACACCCAGACTTCATCTTCCCCTCCACATTTAATCAGGCCACCAAGCCTAACTTGGTCCAAATTGAACCCCTCTTCTGTGCCCACCCTACCTACAGTTGCTCTAGGCTGTTTTAGCTGATAACAGCACTATCCCAGGTACCACAGCAAGGACCGTGACATCACCTTTGCCTACCTTTCCCGTATCTTTCATCCCGTCTGCTCCCAAGTACCAATGAGTCCTCCTCCAAAATCTCTCCTCCCCAGACCACGACTCCCATCATAGGCGGAACCAAGTTAACAGCCCTGCCTCTCAGCCTTCCTCTACTTCAACCTATGCTCTGCCAGATGATTCTTCCCAATATGCAACTCTAAGGACTTCTGAGTGTCAGGGTCATTCTGATTCCTCCAAGAATTCTAGCCTTACTTTTAAGGACCTCTAACCTCCTGTAGCTCATGCAGAGCTATGGATGCACACGCACATTTCTATGCACGTGCACATATCATCCGTAGTGGACTCCTGCTGACCCTGCTTTCCTCTTAACTTTTCTGTTAGCTGCCCACACACTAAATGTCAGTTTCTCCCCTGCACATTTCACATTTGTATAACCCCAAATCCAGCTCTCCTTCCAAACGTAGTCCAAATGCCACACTTCATTAAGCATCCCCTAATTTCTGGAACCCCAGAGTTCTAAATCTGTTCCTCTACATGTACTTATTTAAACTAATATGAAACCTTCCCTAGTAAAGTGCAGGTTCTTTGAAGATGGTGTAGTTATCATTGCTGTTTGGCCGGCTCAGGCTGGGCTCGAACTTGCCACCTCTGGTATGTGTGGCTGGCACCCTAGCCACTTGAGCTATAGGCACCAAGCCACCATCTGAGTCTTATATGTACCCTGCAGACTCTAAAACAGCCTAGAGCAACTGTAGGTAGGGTGGGCACAGAAGAGGGGTTCAGTTTGGACGAAGTTAGGCTTGATAGCCTGATTGAATGTGGAGGGGAAGATACAACACCCCAACAAGTATCACAATACCACCAACAAGTGAAACCCAACACTTTTTTCTTTTCTTTTTTTTTTTTTGAGGCAGAGTTTCACTATGTCACCCTCAGTAGAGTTCTATGGCATCTTAGCTCCCAGCAACCTCAGACTCTTGGGCTTAAGCAATTCTCTTGCCTCAGCCTCCTAGCCTATAGCTGGGACTGCAGGCGCCCACCACTATTTTTTTGTTGTTGCAGTTATCACTGTTGTTTAACTGGCCTGAGCCGGATTAGAACCCGCTAGCCTCGATGCATGTGGCCAGCACCATAACCACTGTGCTATGGGCACCAAACCCCAATGGTTTTTCTAATCAAATAACAAAACAGGATGACAGAGACTGCTTATTCAAAAAGTTATGGTGGTCATCTGTGTGGCAAACATGGGGGACCCAGGCTCAAGCTTCACAAATGCCATCCCTGCCCCATGAGCTGAGAGTTTGAACAGCATATGGCAAGTAACACTACAGGGAAAGAATGGGGCACGATGAGCAGCCACACAGACCAAGCCAGCCCAGGCTACTCAGAAAGGATCAGTCCTACTTAAGGGGAGGAGGAATCACGAGTTGCTGCTACAAATCAGACACTCATCTACTCCTCACTGGCAACTCGGGGTTATTAATACCCATTTAAGAGACCAAAAACCTTGGGCTCAGAGGCAGGGCTCAGCTAAGCCTCAAACCCTCCTGGGTCTCAGGCAGGACTCATATTCAGGCTTCTCCTGACCCCAAAACCCGCTGCTTCACATAGGAATTTTTTTTTTTTGAGACAGAGTCTATGTTGCCCTCGATAGAGTGCTGTGGCGTCTCAGCAACTCTTGGGCTCAAGCAATTCTCTTGTCTCGGCCTTCCTAGTAGCTGGGACTAGAGGCGCCCACTACGACACCCGGCTATCTTTGGAGGCCGGAGTCTTGCTCTTGCTCAGGCTGGTCTCGAACCTGTGAGTGCAGCCAATCCACTTTCCTTGGCCTCCCAAGTGCTGGAATTACAGGCGTGAGCCACTGCGCCCGGCCCTTTCCCACAGCATTAAGCCAAACTCCTAGCGTCCTTCATACCCATAGACCCCAGCCTTGAGCGCAAGCACCCTCCTTCGCTAGCCGGCCCCAGTCCTCGGTGTCCCCCTGGACTCACCCCCGGCCCAGCCCCGGCACGTAGCCGAGCGGCGCAGGCATGCCCAGGAAAGGCTTCTTCTTCTTGTTCATGGCGGCGGCGACAACCAAGGCTGGGAAGGGAAGGAACCAGACCGCGGCGGAGGCAAAAAAGCAGAGAATTTCGAGGATCTGTCGTCCGAGGCCCGCCTAAGGAAGAGGTCGCGGCCGCCGCGTCATGGACGCCCCGGAAGCAGACCGCACAGTTCGCGCGAAGCCCGTTGATCTCCGGCTCCCCGGGCGGGCGGAAGTCCCGACGCGCTGCTTTCGACGACTTCCGGTCACATGTGCGGGGGGGGGCGGAATTCGGCGGGTACGGGAGCTCCCTCTTGTGGCAAGCGAGACTCACAGGGCCGGACCGAACCCGACCCGGCGGTAGAGGTGACCCGATGCACCACCCTAGCAATCAATCCCTGGAGGACACCAAAACTGAGCCTGAGGCATCCCTGCTTTCTGGGTGCCCTTAGTACATTCCCGAGGAGACCTGCCTGTGCAAACAGAACCCACGGGTCTCCTCCTCCTTTGAACCAGCCCAACCTCCCACTCTGCCCTTTGGAGCAGCCCTAACCCTGGGTGCCTTGATCATTTCTTAGTGGAGCTGCACACCTGTTCAGTTGTGTAGAGCTTTTATGTTGTAGTTGTACGCATACCTGTCTGTGTGTGCGTCCACTGTGCAGATTGCTGCCCTGCGCTTTTAGCAGTCAGATTCTTAGGTCCCAATTCAGGGGCCTAGCCTTGGTGGTAAATGTAGGTACTCCAGCCTGATCATTGACCCCACCCATACTCCTCATCATGCCTTGAACATTCTGGTGAAGGTTAGGGTTAGCCCAGCCACATCCCTGGCGTCTAGAGAGCTAATTGGTAGTAAATGAAGGCAGCCAGACCTGTCAGGTTTAGGGTATGTGAACATGCTAGTCACAAACACGTGGATGACTTTCAGGTGTGTGTATTAGTGGGGCATGTGGACAGGTCAGCTCACATGTATGCTCATGTTTGGGATGTATGTGCATGGCTACAATCTGTGCATGCATTTCTGCATATGTATATGCACTTCTTTTGCTGTGAGATATCCTTCAGCCCCACATATACCCAGGCTTTTTGGGCAGGCCATGCAGAACTCAGCTGGTTGCAAGCCTTCTGCTGGACCAGGCAACCACATTTTTCCTGCCTCCAGTGCACCAGTGCTGAGGTCTTGTAAGTAATACATCCCTCCTGCTTGCTATAGCCACCATCATTTTCTCTTTCCCCGGTGCCCTAGCCAAGTCCCTTTAAGTTAGTGAGCACGGTTTGGGGCCTGTGGCTCAAGCGGCTAAGGCACCAGCCACATGCATCTGAGCTGGTGGGTTCAAATCCAACCCGAGTCTGCCAAAACAACAATGACGGCTGCAACCAAAAAATAGCCGGGTGCTGTGGCAGGCACCTGTAGTCCCAGCTACTTGGGAGGCTGAGGCAGGAGAATCACTTGAGCCCAGGAGTTGGAGGTTGCTGTGAGCTGTGATGCCACGCACTCTACCCAGGGTGACAGCGTGGGGCTCTGTCTCAAAAAAAAAAAAAAAAGTGAGCACTGTATCACCCCTGCCCCCCAGGCACTGAGCCAGATTCTGGGCCATAGAGGGAGAGGGGAAGTCGAATTCACAGCTGAGGAGTAAGCAAAGGTCAAGCTGGCTCTTCTGGAAAATCAGGTGCCATAGGAGAGCAAGACCTCCTGAAGGTCTGGAGAATGGCTAAATGTCTGAGAAGGTCCTGGAGTAGGTAAGATGCCGCCCACCGCGCCCCCCCCCCCCCACGGAACTGACAACTCCTCACTTCCCGGCCTCAGAGGCATCCGGGCAGGTGTGCAGACACTTGTTTGTTGAGTCGTGCCCAGGTGCGCATAGACGCCCCTTGCCCTGGCAGACACCCTTTGCACACCCAGACCCGCGCGCCACCGACACACCTCCGAGTTCCCGGAGCGCGCCCGACACTCAGGGCTTGGCGGCAGGTGCCTCGCCGCGCAGAATCGCCGGCCGCGGGGACCGGCTCAGGCGCGGGGCCGGCTGGGGCGGGGCGGGGCGCTGGCGCGCGTTCCCCGCCGGCCACACCGGCCGCCCTGCACTAGGCAAGGGGCGTGTGCGCGGGCTTGGCACCGCGGGCCCCATGTTCACGGAGCTGAGGTCCAAGCTGAGCCCCCCGCGAGGCCGCGCCGGGGCAGTGCGCGCGGGCTTTGGGGAGCGCCGGGATGTGGACGGTGAGCGGCGCTGAACAGGGGCGCGGGGTTATTGTGGGTGGGAAGCTCGAGGACACAGAGGCATGAGGGCGGGACCCGGTGGGTTTAGAGCAGCAGCGTCGAGCAAGCTGGGGGCGTTCTGGCCTAAAAGGGTCCCGGTGGCCTTTGTCCTGCGCTGGGGGGGAGGCAGCCTCAGGCCTTGAGGATCAGCCTGCCCTTGGGTTGGGGTGAGGGCGTAAAAGGCCGAGGCTCATGTCTCCAGGCTGGCACCACACTAGGGTCACCTTTTTCTTCACGCGAAGAAAACCTCCCTAGCCCTTGTGGGTGGGGCCAAGAGGGGGCAGCGGTTACTGCCCAGCTCCGGTGCCCCCCGCACCATTCACCATTTCCTTATTGAATTCTAACGTTTGGGTTGGGAGGTACCGACCGACGGACGGACTGGCTGAGCCACCTCTCCAAGTGCGGGCAGGAAATAGGCGGGGCCACACTGGCCTCGGCAGGTGCTGCGCGAGCGAAGGCGTTGGCCCGCTGCAGCCCAACAGTTCCGGCCCCTGCAAAGCCCTGAGACCACCATACCTTTCCGGGGAAGGGTGCGGGGTTAGAATAAGTCTTTTTCCGAAGCACTAGAGGCTACCTCGGGGCGGTGGCCCGCTGACTACATCCTCTGCTGACCCCAGGCCCGAAGTTGAAAGAATTAGAAGCTTGCTAAGTCTCTGGAGTCTTATGGGCTGAAAGTTCAGGAGAGTGGGACGTGTCTCCCCCATTACTCAGCCTTGCCGGACTCACCAGAAAGCACTGCCCGCAGTACAGAGTGGGCGCCTGCATCTGTGAGAGGAAAGGTCTCTCACTCTGCTGCTGCTGTGTGTGTGGGGAACAGGTGAAGGGCCTTGATATGGGGACCTCCTCCTTCCCTGAATGGGTGTCAAGAAGATAGAGCAAGCCTGTGCCCACTTTGCTGTCTCCTCCTAGGCTCTGAAACTTGCAGTTGCTGGTGCTATAGAGCACCTCTTCACAGTGCCTACCAGAACTAGGCAAGTGTGGGAACCCACACCTCATTGTGGTGTCTGCCCCTCCCCAGACTCATGTGATGAGTACCATGAAGTTGGAGAGGGAAGAGGGACCCCAGGGCATCTCACGAGTCCCTGAGCACAAGGCTGCATCCCTACATACCTGTGCTAGACAGGCCATGCCCAGTGGACACTTACCCCCACATAGTGCCGTCCTGAGACATGTGGGAGGCAGTATGGCAGGAAAGGCATGTGTCTGGGGGAAGAAATTCCACTTGTCAGCTTGCTCAGAGCACAGCCTTTCTGTTCGTGAAGCCAGAAGGCTAAGCTCCATCAGGGTGAAGTCAGGGGAGTCCCTCAGGATACCACCCTTTGCCTGGCCATAGGCCTATAAGGAGAAGTATGTTTCCAGTTCTTACAGCTGAGTAGGGTCCTTACAACAGCTTCTGCACATTTTCTTCATGTTTGGGGGCTGGAGAACCCCTCACAGGGAAAGCAACTCCCCTCAGTGATGGAGGGAGATGGGCTGGGCAGGAAGCTGGCTCTCGGGAAGAGGAGCCTCTGGCCCTGCCCTTGACTGCTCTGACCAGGCACCCTTGCATACAGCCACTGCCCACTTCAGCTTCTGCCGGACCCTCCTAGAACACACGGTGTCTGCTGAGAGCATCCCTTGCCACCTGCCTCGCACGCAGGTCACCAGCCTCACGTGGCACGACTCCCGTAGCCAGAGAGCAGCTGGCAGCAGGCCGGTCAAGCTCCTGCAACAGCCGGGCACAGAGACCCCCCAGGTACCCACCCCTTTGCCCGCTTCAGCCCTTGCCTGCCCTGCCCACCACTCTCACTCTACCTGCCACCCACCCTCTTCTCTGGCAGGGTCGGCTGTACTCTGACCACTATGGCTTGTACCACACGAGCCCTTCGCTGGGCGGCCTGACACGGCCCGTGGTCCTATGGAGTCAGCAGGACGTCTGCAAATGGCTTAAGAAGCACTGTCCCCACAACTACCTCGTCTATGTTGAGGCCTTCTCCCAGCACGCCATCACCGGTACAACAGGAGCAGTGGGAGGGAGCCAGAATGCCTGGGAGAGACCCTCCCCCACAGTCAGCCCGCCTTTGTTTCTCTTGCTATTGTTTCCATCTCTTGTCTGTCTCCTCCTCAAAGTCACTCTGTCCTCTAGTCTTTGTCTCCTTGAAGAATCTGTCTTTCATATCTCTCTGTGCCTTTCTTTCTGGGTCTCTCCCAGTCTCCCTGCTCAGGAGGGAGTCTTGTTTCCCTGCTCAGTCTTTGTCTTTTCCTCTTCTTCCTTTCCTCTGCCCCTATCCTCCAAAGTCTCTTTCCCAGGTTCTCTTTCTGAGTTTCTCTGTACCCACCTCTGCTCTGCACTTACTTGCACTTTCCTCACCCTTTTCTGTCTTAGTCTCTGCTTTGACTCTTGGTGCTTCTGTTGGCCTCAGCTCAGCCTCTCTTCCTCTCTGCAGGTCGGGCGCTGTTGCGGCTTAATGCAGAAAAGCTGCAGCGGATGGGGTTGGCCCAGGAGTCCCAGAGGCAGGAGGTGCTGCAGCAGGTGCTCCGCTTGCAGGTGCGCGAGGAGGGGCGGAGCCTGCAGCTGCTCAGCCAAGGTCAGTGTGAGGGGCGGGTGCCAGAGCAGCCTGGGGGCTGGGCTGAGAGGCCCCTCTGGGAACAGGGTGGGTTGGTGACCTTAGGAGAGTGCCCAGGGGCCACAGGGGGCCAGACTACAGTCAGTCGGTGCTGAGGACCTCAACCTTCTCACCCTTATCCACCCACAGCTTCCTTTGGAAACATGTCCTAGCTGCTGTCAAGGTTTGAACCCCAGACCCCAGCACTGTGACCAGAGCCCACAGCCAAGGATGAGGCAGAGCTGGCTGTGTAGCTTCTTGTGGACCCTGCTGGATGCCCTAGTGGCCAAGCCTGCCCAATGGACAGGCAAGACCAGGATCACCACCTCCAAGCACCTGTGGTTAGGCACTTCAGTCTGTGTCTGGGGCAGGGTGGGTAGGGGGCTGCTTAAATGTGGCCCCTCCTCCTGGGACCTGAGCCCAAGCCTTCCCCCAGTGTACTGGTAGCATGCAGGGCAGCTGCCTGGAGCCAGAGCTGTGGACATCCCCCAGACACCAGGGATTCTGTTTATTTACATATTCCCTACCTGCTGAGCCACTCATCTGTCTACCCTCTCATCTAGTACAGTTTTGAGCCCTCCACTGGCACTGCCAGGTTAAAATTGCACAGGTGGGATAAACTGGCATGGCTCCCTTTGGCTTGTACCTACCATTCCCCTGCCCCTGCCTAGGGCCCAGAAGCCCCAACCCACCCTCCAAAGGAATGGGAATGGTCAACAGCTCCTGCCCCACTGGGCAGTATGCCAAGCACTTCCACTCATTCATTATTTATAAATCCTCACCACAAACCCATCTATTCATGAGAACTGAGGTGGAGAGAGATCTGGATGGCCCAAACTCCAGAAACAAATAAGGACATCAGGACTCCAGCCCTAGTCAGGTGGCTCCATCCCCAGTGTCCACCTGGCTTTGTAGTGCTCCCCATCCTGTTTGGAAAGTCTTGCTTTTGCACCTCTTCCCTGCTTCCAGGTTCAGGGAGACCCCCTCTGAGGCACAGCTATGTGTGGGTGTTTCCTCAGTGCTTTTGCAGGAAAACCTAGAATCCTGAGAGAGGCTATCCTGAGTGTCACTCCCCCATAGCTCCTTAACAGAAGTCTGAGCAAGCCCTCCCTGGGTGGATTGGGGTTGGTGCTGCCTGGCAGAAGGACAGTGGAGCAGTCAGAGCTCCCTCTTGCTCTTCTGCCCTATCCCACTCCTCTCGGGGACTCTGAAAATCTCAGGGATAGATGAAGCTGAGCTCCCAGTCCCCTCTATGTGCTTTGAGCTGTCCTTGGGACTTGAGGCTGGTCATCATAGGTCCTGAGTGCAACTGGACAACTAGCCAGGCCCCTTCCACCCCATGAACCCCCTCTGGGGAGCACCTTTGCCCTTCCAGCTGCCCAAACATCCCACCCCCCTCATGGCATCTGCCTGCTTCCAGAGGGCCCTTCCTGGCTCTGCCCCTTTCCTCTCCACTCTGTCTTGCCCCAACCTCATCTCATCTTCCTTGTTCTGTGCTCACTTTTTTATACTCTGACAAGAAATCAGAAATAAACCTAGTTCTCAAGTGCCCAAGGTGCTGGATTGGGGGAGGGGGGCTACATCCATTGCCACCAGGAGTCAGTGGAGTAGCATCCTGGATGGGGCATCCTAAGCCTAGAACATCATGGAGACAAGTCAGAGGCTGGAAACCTGAGCTAAAGCCATGTGGACAGCACCCCAGCGCTGGACATGACACCCAGACACACAATTGTGCGGTTCCCAGGGTACTGTAACAAAGAACCATATACCAGGTGTCTGGAAATAGCAGAACTTATTCTCTCACAGTTCTGAAGTCCAGAGCCCCAAATCTAGTAGGACAGTGTTGTCTCTGGGGGCTTAAAGGGCGAATCCTTCCTTGCCTCTTCCAGCTTCTGCCAGCTGCCTGGGGTATCCAGGACTCAAAGACACCCTGCTCCAATCCATCTCTGCCCCCAAACCACCACCTCCTCCTCTGTCTCAAGTCTCCCTCTATCTCCCTATCCTATGAGGGTACTTGGATGTAGGGCCCACCTGGGTTATATGGGTTGATCTCCTTATCTCAAGATCCTTAATAACATCTACAAGAACCCTTTTCTAAATAAGGTTAAGGGATTTGAGAAGGACATCTGTTGGGAGCTCACTATTCAGCAATGCCCTGACATAAGAAACAGAGCACAGCACACACCCAACACACACAGCAACCAGACACCAAAATAAAAATACAGAGGCAAAGACTACACACAGACACAAATGCACAGAGACACAGTGACATTAATAACAACCCCAACACACAAGTGTTATTGGCTAGACATACAGGCAAAATTATACCCTGACACAAAGATATGTAACAATATCCTAAGTACAGATGTAATTATACAAACAGAATTATTAACATGCAGACACACAACAACTCCCTAACATGTGGAAACACACAGACACAGCACATCACACAAACATGCCATATTTTACAACACTTTGGCATCTAGATACACACAGAAAACAATTAGTATGGTTTCTCACACCTGACACTCAGGTGCTCACATACAAACTAGCACCCTGACACTGGCACAAACATGCTGAGATCTAGATGCTCCACCCCCTGAAGTCTAGTCGCCTGGATTTGGACACCCAGGCGTTGACCTCACCTTGTGCAGATCACACAGACATACTCTGACACTATAATGTCCAAAGTGGGTACTGCTAAGCACATGCCTACCACAGACACGGACACGTCTCTCATGTGGACACCTAGGCTTACTGGGGAAAACTGACAACCTTGACATAGCTCAGGGGACATAACACTGGCCTTCCAGGAAACCTTGCTGGTCTAGTCCCCAGGGTGGGGATGGTCAAAGAATGAAGAACATTACGGTGCTGCCTCAAGGAACTCCCTCTCTGGCTTAGCTTTCTTGGGAAGGACCAACTGCCCAATTCCTTGCAGAGAGTCTGTTTCCATGTGGGTGCTCTGCTGTCTTCAAGCAAAGTAGATCCTTTTGAGAGAAGGCAAAAATTTACCCTGCTCCCAAGCTGTGTAGTGGAGCTTACTCTGGGGGGACAGGGCAGGGGATGGTGGACAGGAAGAGTTGTGGAAAGGGGTACATCTTAATTCCATTTCCCAGTTGGCAATTTCCAACTCACCAATTTTGATGAGTCCAAAGTGCTTGTGCAATGTAAAAAGGGGCCTTAGACACTTAAGTCAGTTTTAATTTTAAAAGTAGTATATGCACATGGTAAAAAGTTTTGGTAGTATGTGGGCACAAGATGAAAACCCAAAGTCTGTCTCTTCACTCCTGAGGGCCAAGTTCCCTCCACGAGATACTGCTGTGTAAGACTGGCTTTCTTTTTTTTTTTTTTTGAGACAGGAGCCTCAAGCTGTCCCCCTGGGTAGAGTGCTGTGGTACCACAGCTCACAGCAACCTCCAACTCCTGGGCTCAAGCAAGTCTCCTGTCTTAGCCTCCTGAGTAGCTGGGACCACAGGCACCAGCCACAATGCCCAGCTATTTTTTGGTTGCTTGGTGGCCTGGGCTGGATTCTAACCTGCCACCTTGGGTGTATGTGGCTGGCGCTTTAGCCACTTGAGCCACAGGCACCAAGCCTTTTTTTTTTTTTTTGGAGACAGAGCCTCAAGCCATCCCCCTGGGTAGAGTGCCATGGCATTACAGCTCACAGCAACCTCCAACTCCTGGGCTCAAGCGAGTCTCTTGCCTCCGCCTCCCAAGTAGCTAGGACCACAGGCGCCCGCCACAACGCC
>CAUYTI010066489.1:0-14359 GCA_963575145.1 Galago senegalensis | reverse complement strand
GAATCCCCAGCCCGGGCCCGCCAAACAACAATGACGGCTGCAACCAAAAAATAGCCGGGCGTTGTGGCGGGCGCCTGTGGTCCCAGCTACTTGGGAGGCAGAGGCGAGAGACTCGCTTGAGCCCGGGAGTTGGAGGTTGCTGTGAGCTGTAATGCCACGACACTCTACCCAGGGGGACAGCTTGAGGCTCTGTCTCAAAAAAAGAAAAAAAACATGTACTGACTGAGTACCTACCACCTGCCAGGAGTCAGTGCTTTACATGGTATCAACTCATTTAGTTATCACAATATCCCTATGAGGTGGGTGCTGTTGTTACTCCCATTTTGTGGATGAGGAAACAAGCACAGAAAGGTGAAATAACATATTAGTGAACTGAAGTCCTGGAGCTTTGAACCAGGCATGTTTGACTTTAGAGTTTAACCACTATACTGTCCTATTTCTTAAATGCTACTAACTGCCTGCTTTTTCCAGGCTTTGAAGAAAACAAAGTTCCTGTACTTGTGGGACTTGGAATTTTATAAGTGGTGGCTGTGGGGGCGATGGTTTTGGGTGGTTCATACACATGATGGGATAAGGACTAGGACATCATCCTGGAGGCAGAGGGAGCCATGCAGGGATGGGGGTAAGATATCAGGCCCTTCCTCTGCTCAAGGTCGACCCTTTCTAGCCTTAATACATGTTTGTGTCTCCTCTGGAACAAACAGCCCCAGTTCCCCCATACGTTTCCAGCCCCTGTGTCCCCATTAGAGGAAAGAACTGTGGCTGCCCTTTATATGCCACTACCTTACACCTTTATACGCACAATTTCTAACCCTGGGTCCATTTTGGAGATGTGAAAGTACAGGGTTAGAAAGAGATGGGAGGGCTGTGGCTCAGTGGGTAGGGCGCCAGCTCCATATACTGAGGGTGGCAGGTTCGAACCCGGCCCCCACCAAACTGCAACAAAAAAATAGCCAGGGGTTGTGGTGGACGTCTGTAGTCCCAGCTACTCGGGAGGCTGAGGCAAGAGAATCACCTAAGCCCAGGAGTTAGGAGGTTGCTGTGAGCTGTGACACCACAGTACTCTACCGAGGGTGACAAAGTAAAACTTTGTCTCTTAAAAAAAAAAAAAGAAAGAAAGAAAAAGCAAGAGATGGGATAGGGAGGGCACTCAGGTCATCTGCCTGATTTTTCTGATCCTATTACCTCTGTGCCCCAGACCTGAAGGCCTCCATTCTCACCAGTGGTCCGGCAGCCAGGACTCCCAGATGGGCTTCCCCCGGGCAGAACCTGCCTCTGATCGGGCCTCCCTCTTCGCAGCTCGCACCCGCCGCAGTAACAGCTCAGAGGCACTGCTAGTGGACCGGGCAGGTGGTGGGGGAGCTGGCTCCCCGCCTGCCCCTCTGGCTCCCCCTGCTGCTGGCCCCCCGGTCTGCAAGAGCAGTGAGGTGCTATATGAGCGCCCCCAGCCAACCCCTGCCTTCTCCTCCCGCACTACTGGCCTCCCAGACCCTCCGCGAGCCGCCCGGCCTAGCTCAGCTGCCCCTGCCTCCCGAGGGGCCCCCCGGCTCCCACCTGTGTGTGGGGACTTCCTTTTGGACTATTCCCTGGACCGGGGCCTGCCCCGTGGTGGCACAGGGGCAGGCTGGGGGGACCTGCTGCCTGCAGCTGAGGTCCCAGGGCCTCCCTCTCGCCGGGATGGGCTCCTTGCCATACTCCCTGGCCCACCACCTGTGTATGTAGCTGACGGTAGTAGCCCCCTCCTCTGCAACAAGGACCCCCACACCCGTGCCACCCGCACCAAGCCCTGTACCTTGCCCTCAGAGGCTGCTGAGGGTCCAGAGGTTCATCCAAATCCTCTGCCGTGGATGCCACCGCCCAGCCGTATCCCTCCAGCTGGTGAACGAAGTGGCCACAAGAACCTTGCCCTGGAGGGGCTGCGGGACTGGTACATCCGCAACTCCGGACTGGCCGCGGGGCCCCAGCGCCGGCCTGTGCCCCCCCACATGGGCCCACCACACCCACCCTTCCATACCCGCTGCTATGAGGTGGGCCAAGCGCTGTATGGGGCCCCCAGCCAGGTGCCGCTCCCACACTCGAGGAGTTTCACAGCGCCCCCTGTTTCCGGCAGGTACGGGGGGTGCTTTTACTGATGGGTAGAGGTCTCTTTGAGGCAGATGGCAAAGGTACCCAGTCCATGGAGCAGCTAGGCAAGAGAGCTAATAATGCTTAGAGCAGTTGTAGCACAAGCATAGGGATACTGTACTGTGCATGGCCTGCGTTAGGCCAGAGATTTCTGGTGGAGGGGGATCTTGGACACTGGTTGCTATAGTTCTTTACCAAGCACTAGAAGAATTTTAATAATTTAACAACCAGTGCATGTCAGCTGAGAATGAACCTTGAAGACAGGGTGCCAGGAGGAAGGGACATCTTGTGCCTTTGCCTTTCTCTCCCTCTTTTCTCCATGCCCCATGCTTGGGAGCTTGAGGGTGCTGTACTGTGTCTGCCTCCACCTGTTTAACGAGCCTCTTTTCCTTTCTCTTTCTGTGTCTTGTCTGTCTTTTCCTCTCTTCTCCATCTTCCCTGCCCTGTCCTTCGGATTCCTGCTGCCCCTTCTAAAGATACTACGCGGACTTCCTGTACCCCCAGGAGCTGAGTGCTCGTTTAAGTGACCTGACGCTAGAGGGGGAGCAGTCCTCCAGTTCTGACCCCCAGACCCCAGGCACTCTGGTCTGACCCCTTCTGACATGCCATTTGCTGGCCTGGGCATGACTCCAGTCTGGGGAGCACACAGCTGACCTCACTGAGCCCTGGGTGTGGTTGCTCTCAGTCCTGGGTGGGTCCCAACCTAATCTTCCAAGGACTCTGGCTCCCTGTGGGGCCAAGAAGGTGTCTGAGACACCCTGTTCTCACACTGTGCTGGAGACTGGGGGTCCTCAGCCAGCTTAAAAGAGGGGGATGATGTCATGGGGACTTTAAACCCCTTTCTCCATTTCTGTTTACAGTTGTGATTTAGGTATTCACTGTCTTCCCCCAACACTAGGCATTTTGTAAAATGGAAACTGTGATCTTGTTCTGGTTGGGTTCATTCCTATTCTCATGCCCAGCCTGTTCCCTTCAGGACCAGCCACTCCCCTAAATGGACCATATAGTCTCAGGGCCCTGTTTGGGGCAGCCAGGAGACTAGTGTGAATACAACTCCCTGCCATCCCCTACCAGGGCAGTTATTGGGGAAGTAGGCCTTCTGCCCACATTTGGAAGGATTGTAGTCTGGGTGGGGTGCCTGAAGAAGCCCATCCCCATCTGCCCATGGCCTCTGCCTTGACCATCCCTCATCAGGAGACCCTGTAGTAGGGGTAAAGGGCAGAGCCATCAGGTGTGTTGTGTCCTGGGATGCTGCGGAGGTTGAACCTGGCATCTGGTAGATGCCAGTAAAATCCTCAGGTGATGTCTGGCCACAGGCCACATCACATCTTCCTTGGCTTTCTGTCACCACTTTTTAAACAAGTCCACACAAACTGTGTTTTCTATAACCTGTCTGTGACTTTCTGGAAATGGGGGTTCCCCTACTCCCCTTATCTGGTGTTAAACTTTTCTTTTTGTACCAGTGGACCTGGGCCCAAGACACTACCCACACTGGAAGGGGATTTCTATAATAAATGTGTAAACTGAACTCATGTATTGCTGCTCCTCTATTGGCCTTGCCTTGAGGGCCCACACACTTAATTAGGAGCAGATAATATAACACCCTGGCTTGGCCTGGTGCCTCATGCCTATAATCCTAGCACTTTGGTAGGTCAGGAGTTCAAGACCAGCCTGGATAACATTAACAAGACCATGACTCTAGAACAAAACAAAAATGTATAATATATACATACTAGCACTGGGTGGCTCCTGTGGCTCAGTGAGTGGGGTGCTGGCCCCATATATCCAGGGTGGCAGGTTCGAACCCGGTCCCAGCCAAACTGCAACAACAAAAAAATAGCTGGGTGTTGTGTTGGGTACCTGTGGTCCCAATACTTGGGAGGCTGAGGCAAGAGAATCGCTTAAGCCCAAGATTTGGAGGTTGCTGTGAGCTGTGATGCCACAGCACTCTACTGAGGGGGACAAAGTGAAACTTGTCTCATACGTGTGTGTGTGTGTGTGTGTGTGTGTGTGTGTGTGTGTGTGTGTGTAGTAGCACCATGGAAACAATCCATTATGGTGTCAATCTATTTTGACTTTTATTTGCTTAATGATATGGGGCAGTTTTGTCGGCACTCAGATTCCTAGCTAACGTCAAATAAGAACTGTTAGTAATACACACACTATGCACTATGTCCTGAAATTCCTTTGGTTTAATGCTGATCCAGAGGTAACAGGTTTGCATAAGGGTCCCTAGGAGATCACTCCTTCAGCCGATGTATTTGACAGACTCACTTTGTGTCTATCAGAATTGAAAAGTAGAAGGCTGGGCAGTGCCTGTGGCTCAGTGAGTAGGGTGCCAGCCCTATATACTGAGGTGGCAGGTTCAAACCTGGCTCCTGCCAAACTGCAACAAAAATAGCTAGAGGTTGTGGTAGGTGGCCTGTAGTCCTAGCTACTTGGGAGGCTGAGGCAAGAGAATCACTTAAGCCCAGGAATTTGAGGTTGCTGTGAGCTGATGCCACAGCACTCTACCGAAGGTGATAAAGTGAGATTCTCTTTTATTTGAGACAACCTCAAGCTGTTGCCTTGGGTAGAGTGCCATGGCATCACAGCTCATAGCAACCTCCAACTCCTGGGCTCAAGCGACTCTCCTGCCTCTGCCTCCCAAGTAGTTGAGAACACAGGCACCCACCACAATGCGCAGCCATTTTTTGGTTGTAGCCATCATTGTTTGTCAGGCCTGGGCTGGATTCGAACCTGCCAGCTCAGGTGTATGTGGCTGGTGCCTTAGCCGCTTGAGCCATAGGCGCGGAGCTAAGACTCTGTCTCTTAGGAAAAAAAAAAAAAACATGTACAAGGCCACTCTGTCCAACTAAAAGTGCAAGAATTTTACCCAGGAAGCCCAGATTGACTTAAGAGATGCAACAGCCTTTATTGTTGCAGCAACACTGATGTGTATACACACCCCATTCCCAGTTGGGGCCTACCCTCACCCACCGTACCACTTGATTCTGATACTGGAACACTGGGGCAAAAGACAAAATCCCAAGCAGAGCTGGAAGGAGGCAAGTGGGCCAATGGTTCAACAGAGTCAGGATACCTCACTCCATCCAGATGGGGGCTGGGAACACTTGGGTTTGGGGTTCAAGATTTGGCCATGCCTTGATCTAGGTTCCAAGCTAGGGTAAGGGTCTGGAAAAGCTTTGGTCCAGGGTTCAGTATTTAGTCCTAGACCCGGACTTTGGGGCTGAGCGTAGGAGACCAGTGGGTTTCAGATCTGGGTTGGAGGGGTATCTTGGGGTCCAGTTTGAGATTGGCTATGGATGCTCTGATCTCAAGCCCCAGTTTGGGGCAGGATGTAGGTGGCTGAGTCCCAGGTGCAGGTCTGGGGAAGACTAGTTCTTAGGCAGTGGGGGCTGGGTGTGAGGTTTCTATTTTAAGGGCTGGGAAAGGGCTCTGGGTCTCGCGTATGGGCTGAGGGGCGGGTATTCTTCAGGTCCTGGGTACAGATCCCAGGCCTCTAGGATCCAGCCTCCTGCTCTTGTCCCAGAGCTTCTAGTAGCAGGCCCATTGGCGTCCGCTTGAGACCAATGCTCTCGATCTTGTTCTCAAGCTTGTTCTTAAGGTTGCGCAGGCGCAGCGAAGCATGCACCAGGATCACTGTAGGTGGTAACCAAGAGGAGGGGTCAGTGTATGGACCTCAGTCTGCAGCCAGTCGGGGCCCACAGAAGGGAATTGCGCAGGCAGGCCAATGTAGTGGTGAGCAGCCTAGAGGCCTCTGATCCTGAAAGTGTGGCCTAGTAATTTGCTTTGTAATGGGGCATGGCCAGGAAGGGTGTCCAGTAACGGGGACGTGATCAGTGGAAGGCACTTAACACCCGGAGGGACCTGGAGAGGCAGTAGAAAAAAGCGCGTTCCCAAAAAAAGGAGAGTAAAGTCAGGGAAGGTGCTTTTAACGGAGGCGTGGCCATGGACTTCCCAGTTCTCAGCCAGAGAATCAGGGTGGGGCGAGCCATCACCTTAAGCACGTCCTGTCCCTTTTCCCGGTTATCTTGGAGGGGAGGTAATAGAAACTCACAAAGCACCGGCCCGGTGATGCTGAGCAGGAAGGTGCCAGCGCCGCCCACGACCCACAGAACGAGGAGGCCAACGGCAAGCACTGTGGCCAGGCAAGAGGTGGGGTGGCTGCGGCGGCAGCGGCGTATGGCTGCGTGCGTCTCAGCTGCCCACACCAACACGCCGAGGGCCACCGCCACTACCAGTGCACTTAGGAGAGTGTGCAGCGGCCGCATGTACCTGTGGGGACAAAGGAGCTAAGCTAGCCGGGTAGAAGGGGAGAGTGCCACCCAAGAGTCCCTGGACCACCATCCACTCTATTCTGGGCCCCAGGAGCCATGGTCCTTTGGCCTGAGGAGATTCCAGCCTGACAATACTCCCACCAGCCCAGTCTCAACAGGTCCAACCTGCGGGGGGCAGGGGGGCGGCTTCCAACGCCTAAGACCTCTGTTGACCCCTCATGTCTTCCCTCTCAGTTCTACGTTCCTATCTTCCTGAGGTCCTCCCTTCCATTCCTCCCATCCTGCTAGAGCCTGGGGCTCCCAGGGCTCCCTGGTCTTTCCTTCTGACTCTACCCACACAGGGCCCCTCTCCAGCCCCCTCCTTGCCACCAAACTTCCCCTGCAGATTCCTCTTCCAGGTCTTCTGTCTCCATATATTTCCCTCTCCCCAGGTCAGGGTCTTACACCATGCCCCCTCCAGGCTCCCATTTCCCTATAGATTTTTCCCTCCATCACTGTTAGAACCCCTTCCAGTCTTGAACAGTCCCACTGTAAACTTCCAGCCCCACCCAAGTCCCTCCTCCAGATTCTTCTTCCCTTTCTGGTCTCTGGCTTCCTAGCCCTGGGTCCTCCCTCTGGGCCCAACTTCCCCAGAAATTACCTGCTCTTGGCACGTTCCAGTCACAGCCAGGATCCCCCCCCCAAGACCTTATCCTCCATAAGTCCACCTTCCAAACCCTTCAACCTTACCATGTCCCTGTCTTCCCTAAATCCTCCAGTCTGCCTCAATCTGGTCACATCACATCAACCTCCTCAGCCCCAAAGTGCTCTCATGCCCTCCTTATCTTACAAGCTCTACCTCCCGGCCAACTTTTCCTTCAGTTACACACTTTTCACCTTCCTCCCCAGATCTTCCTCCAGACCCACCATCCCCCTGCAGGCCCTTCTTATAATCAGATTGCATTAAGTGCCCCGCTTCCAAGCTCCTCAGGCCTAACATCTCAATCAAATCCGCCCTTCTTGGCCTTACATGCCCGTCAGGTTACCCCTACAGGTTCTTAAAGACCCCCGGGTCCGCCCGACAGACGTCACTGGCCAACTGGCGCCTCCTCCCTCCCTCACCCGGCCAGAGCGAAACTGAAGCCCAAACAGAGAAGGTAGTTGGTTTGGTAGTAGAGAAGGTTGTTGATGACGCGGTGGCACCATCGCTGTGGGTCACACGGATCCGGAGCCGCTAGACGCGCTGACCCCAAAACAAAGTCGTCTAGGGCGCGTAGCGGTGGCAGCCGCACCTCCGACATCCTGCCGGTCGATGTTGCTGGACCAACCAGAAGGGCAGTTGGACTACAACACCCGTTACACCCCGCGCCACCGCGGGGCACACCGGGAGATGGAGCCTGGGCTTTGCGGCTACTAGCCTAGCGACCTAAGTGGACTGCGCAGGGACAGTAACGCACGTGACCGGAAAAGCAAATAACACGCCACACAGAAAAGCAGCAAGGCCTGCCGGGAAAAAAGCCTCTGCCACTTGGCAAGGTACTGCGGCTCCTTCAAATTGCTCTCTGCCTTTGGGCGGTGCCGGCGGCTCAAGCACACAGTAACCAAAGATAAGAGAGGAGAGACCATCAGAAGGACCCAAGCGGGACTCTCCATCTTTCCCGTCAGGGTCCAGGAGGGCCACACCTCTCCTGGAAACTCCATGCCCCGCCCCTGAGGTAAAGCCATAAATGCCATTAAGGGCCTTTTATTCGCATTTATCACATCAGAGATTATCTCTTCCTGGGAAGCTTTTAAAAATACCCAGGTTGGACTAGGTCATTCCCTCTGGGTTCCTGGCCTGGCCCTTCGGGCACACAGTTATCAAGAAGTGCTTGAGGAAAGTGAGCTGTTTGTTTAGACAAAGCTCTGCTGAGTGGAAAGTGGGCACTGGCCCCCTTAATGCTTGCTGGCTGGTGGCTTCCACAGCACTGTATCCCGAAGGCTCAGCTCTGCAGTCTGCCACTTCAGGTCCCTAGCACAACTCCCAGGGTCCTTAAAAGTCGTCGTCATCACAGATGTCAAGGTACACATCAAAAGCCTCTCTGTTGCAGTTTCCATCAGGAGTGAAGACATATTTGTGGAAGGTCCCATCTACGCAGATGGCTGGGGTAGGAGAGATGGGTGGTGAAATGTCAGAGGTTGTCACAACCACACATTCCAACCCTCTCAGGTGTCCCATGGCCTAGGGTTTTCCTCCAGGCCTTTGCCCTAGTGCTATCTCCCTTACTGATGTTGAGCCATACGTTCTAGCTTTCTATGGTTCTAAAACTCTTTCCAGTCCAACTGCAGGCCTTTGTCCATGCAAAACCCCAAGCAAGGGGCTGTTCCCACTCACCAATGACAGAGTTGACGTTCTTGGAAGTATTGCGACCGAAGGCGCAGATGCAGGCTGACTCGGCAGGCACAGTGAAGCTCGCCAGGCTCCACTGAGAGTCCACGTACTGCCCAATCATAGGCCCCACCTTGCCCACACGAGCCAGCCTGCAGGCAGTACTGGCTAAGCCCAGGTGTGGTACATGGGCAGGGGGACAGGGATGCAGCAGGATGGGGCAAGGGATACTCACGCGGAGCGGCGGTTGAGGCGGGTATCCTTGAGAGCAAAGATATGGACCGTGCCCTTATCACTGGAAGCACAGAGGAAGGAAGAGTCGTGGCTGAAGTTAATGCTGAAAGACAGAACAGCAGTGATGTCCACATGTCACATGGCATGGGGTCACCAGCCCACAATGTGCCCTGTGCTCACCAGTAGAGGGTGGCAGGGTCAGTGCCTCGGCGCAGCTCCACCAGTTTCTCCTTGGATTGCGTGTCAAAGAGGCGAATGAGGGTACCCTTCTGGGAGGCTGAGGCTACTACAGTGCCTGGCTGATTCAGGGACACACAGGCCACATCGCTCTGATGGGCATTGATAGTGAACGGAGCAGACGAGGTGCCAGGCTTTGTGCTTGCCAAGTCCTGGGGTAGGAGGGAGCAGTTCTAGGTGGGGGGGAGTATGAAGGGGAGGGGCCAATAGTCCACCCGGAGAGCTAACCCACCTACCTACCCACCCTTGTCCCCCAGTATCTCACCACAAGTTGTAGGCTCCCACATTTGTGTCCTGGGAACACTAGCAATTGCTTCTCCAGGCTGGGGCAGAGGTCACAGAGCCCTAGGGTGTGAAGATGAGGCAGCACCTCAGAATGGACAGTTGGATACAGGCCAGATTTCAAGCCCCCATGATACATGTTACCCACAGAACCCTCAGGGGAGTCCAGTTCAGTTGCATGCCCCACCAGCTATGAAGGTCCCCTTCTTCCCCGTGCAGCTGTGAATTCTAGTAAGATGCTATGACAGCCCCAGGTGGCCCAGGGATCCCTGGAACACCCACCATGTCCTCACTAAGTGTTTCTTCTGCTCTGCCATCTGGGGGCACCAAGGAGTGGGACAGGGCTGAGGGTGGGGAGAGAGAGATCTGGCTGAGGAATGGAAAGATGGGATAAACTGCTAGTGTGATCATCTCTGCATACTCTCTCCCTGCCTCTTTCCCAGCTGCTTTGTGTGTGTCCTTTCTTTTTCCTCCTCATCTCTGTCCCTCTGCCCATCCACTATCTCACACCTGTACACCTATTTGGGTCCTCTCACCCTTGGGGTTGTCCCGTGTATCAAACTCAAACAGCTTCCGGGGACTGTCAGGGAAGGAGTACACATAGATGCGGTTCTTCAGCACAATCACGATCCTGTGGGCCTCACAGAATATAGGATGGTGGTGAGGGGAGGGTGGGAAGCCAAGATAGAACTAACCCTCTCACCTGCTATGGGGACCTCCTACCCTCCACCCGAGTCCTCCTCCGGCTCACTTGTCATGGCGCATGCGCACAGCCAGCACTGGCTTGGTGAAGGTGAACTCCAGCACCAGCTTGTCCTTGGAGTCCTTGCCCTCCCGGGCATCGTCCCAGATCAGCACTGCTGGGCAGGTGGGTGGGTTGTTGGGGCCAAGGTTCAGGGTGAGGGCCAGCCCTGGTGACACAGGACCCAACCCTACTACTCTCCATGGGACCTCAACCCACTTACTAGCCTTTCACTAACCCAATGTGAGTCTCACATAGCATGAACACTTGTGGACATGATCCCTGAAATCATCAGTTCTAGAACTGTTATGTATAGATGAGAAAACCAAGGTTTGGAGTTGGAGTTGAATGCCTGGCCAAGGAGCTCAGAGCCTACCAGCAATCAAAAAGGGACACATATTCAGGTTTGTAACTTCCCCTCAGTAACTATTAACTATTTCTGCCTCCAGGTCCTAGTCTATACCTCCAGGAGATTATGAAAACTCTTAGGGTTCTGTGACTCACCTAAGGTGATTCCTGTCATGTCCCAGAGGGATCAACAACACCACTTAAAGCAGGAGGACATTTGAGGCTCAAGCCAAGGGGCATTGGGGAGACAGTGCCAAGGTTTTAAAACCTGTTGGTTTTATGACTTTGGATAAATCCTTTAACCTCACCAGGCTTCAGTTCCTCATGAGTACAAATGAGGATAATGATACTTCCTACCCCATAGAGTTACTGTGAGGATTAAATGAGTTAATACATGTTAAGTGCTTAGGAAAGTACCAGGTTCATGATAAGCGCTCTGTAGATAAGAACATGGCATACAGGAGGCATTCAAGAAGTTTTTTTAAAATGAAAACACCACCAGGCTTCTCAAGCTATAATCCATGACTTCCAAGCTGCAGGCCTCACTGCGTGACTATGAGGTACTCTGACATCTTCATCTGCCAGTGCCTCAGGGTGCCTGTGGGAGGCCAGGAATCCGGGAAATCTGGGCCAAGGGCAGGATGAGGCCACTTACCTGAGATCTCTGAGAACTTGGGGCTGCTACCACCGCCCACCAGAGCCAGAAGGTTGGAGCGGTGCAGCATCTCCACCAGGCCCATGCTGCCCACCTGCTCATGGTCTGAACAGGGACCAGGGTGTCAGTGGAGGTGGGGGCCAGTGCCCAAGCCCAGCCATTCTGCCCATTGCCCTTCCCCAGCAATGGCTCACCCAGGTGCCCCTTCTCCATCAATGGTTCCACATTGTAGATGCGCACACCAGTTTCCATGGCACAGCAAAAGCAGCCTATGGGATAGAAAGAATCTGGACTGCTGCAAAGAATGTGGAGAGAAGCTGGGAGCCCATGGCCCACCTCTGACCTTCCTCTCCCTCCCTCCCAGTGGGTACAGGTGCAAGCCTCTCTCACTTTGGTCTTGGTTGAAACGTAGGCTTGTCACTCCTCGAAGTGGCTGCTGAGTCATGATCCAGGATTGCTTTCCTGGACATAAATGGGATAAAGGTGGGAAGAGTCCTAGGATCTCCCCTCTTAAAATTCCTTCCCTAACTGATTTAGTCTTCCCTTTACCACTATGCTAACCACTGAATGACAGGAATGCAAAGAAGATAAAAACGGGGAGTCTTGGGGTCTCTATTCTAAGTTCCCAAGTTGCCAAACAGACTGGCACCCCACCACCCCAGTCTTTTCATATTTGGCCAACCACAGCTCCAGGTCTGCAGTGACCTTCCCCCCACCTGCTGCCTCCTTACACACTGGCCCTCACTGACTCATTAGGAAGCAATGGAAGTAGGGAGTGTTCCAGTGATATCTCAACCCAAGCCAATCTTGACCCCAATGCAGGACATGGCCAGGAACCACTCCCAACCCACTTCTTTTTTTAAAAAAAATTAATTTATTTTTGAAACCACTAAAAGAAAGTCAGCTTGAGATCTCATCTTTTTTTTTTGTTGTTGTTGTTGTTGGTTTGTTTGAGACAGAGCCTCACTTTGTCACCCTTGGTAGAGTGCCGTGGCATCATAGCTTACAGCAACCTCAAACTCTTGGGCTCAACTCATCCTCTTGCCTCAGTTTTTCATTTTTACTAGAGACAGGGTGGGGGGGGTCTCACTCTTGCTCTCAAGCGATCCACCCACCTCGGCCTCCCAGAGTGCTAGGATTATAGGCGTGAGCCACCGCGCCCAGCCTCCAACCCACTTCTTATCTTCACACCTGGACCTAGCACCCAACTCCACCTGTCAATAAATAAGGGAAAGGGTACCTCTTTTTGCACCTCCACAACTTGGCCCTGAGACTGCTATGCTTGGTCCACCACTCTCTGGAACTCTCCTCCTCATGCCCTTCTAACTCTACTCCAACCTATTTGACCACCCCAGGGTCCCCTCACACCTTCCCTCTTCCCTCCTCAGAGGCTTCCAAACCCCTTGGGATGACCTCTTTTCCTACCTTGCTCATTCCCAACCAGGGCCAGCCTGGGCGTTCCTCTAGATCCTCTTTTTGCCCTCAAGGATTCTCTTATCACTGTAAAGTCCTCACCCACGAGACATCTTCCTTGTGCTCTGCTTTCCTTGATTCCAACATGACCTATCTGGACGCCCCCCCAGGAACGCCATCCCCCTAAGATTCTTCCTCTAGACTCCATCCTTTCCCCAAGACCCCTTACCTCTCAAGACCCTTGCCAAGAACAAATCCTCCCAAACTCCTGCCTAAGAGGATCTCAAATCCCCAAGATGACTGACCAGGAACCCACCCCCCAAGATTACTGCCCTAGAGCCTCCATCGTCCCTTTGAACTCTGCCCAGGCGCACCTCCTCCCCACCTGACAAGAGCCCAAATCTCCCACCATTCCCCCATGTTAACACCCTTCACCAGGCCACCTCACTCTCATTATTTGGACAGCTCCACCTTTGACCCATGCTCTGGACAGATACACCTTCAAAGACCCCTGTTTTAAACCTTCATTGCAAATGCCCGCGCCACCCAAGAACACTGTCCGGAAAGCTTCACCCCTCTCCCAAGAATGTCATACTTCTTGCAACGCTAGCACCCACTCAAGATCCCTGTCCTGAACCCCAAACTACCAAGACCCCTACTCAAAAAACCCTCCTCCAGACCCCGAGCAACCCTGGAATTGTGCTCCAGCTTGTTGCCGCTGTCACCGACCTGACGTCCGCGTGTCCCCGACCCCGGCCCCACTTGTCCGTGCCGCCCGCGGCCCGGCTTTCTGACCTCCCGGGCCTTGGCGCCCGGCTCTGGTGTTTACATCAGGCCCCACTTCCGGGGGAGGGAGTCTGTGACCGGAAATGACTCATCCTGGCCGGAAAAGCTCTGCCGAAGTTCTCCTTTCCTGGTTTGCAGGTCTTAGGAACATCACGAGTGAGGAGGGCCTGGGATCGGAGGGAGGTCGGCTGAGGAATCGAGAAGGAGCTCCAAGGGCAAGACTGAGGGAACCGGGGAGGGGTAAGAGAGGGGGAGAGCGCCTTCTCCTCGCAAGATGGCCGAGCCGCGGACGACTCGGTAACCTACGGGGAGCTAGAGGGGTTAATCTCTGTGCTAACAAGATTTGGACCTCCGAGGTGGGCTAGAGTAGCCACCCCGGTTCGCAATTCGGAGTCATCTCAAATTTCTAGAGGGGGTGACTCGGGAGGCTCCAGGCGAAGGCGGACCTAGAGACCTTGAAATTTGTGACTTTATCACCTTGGCCAAAGGGAATCCTGGGCTGAGATTTTACTTTCTCCCACCCTACCTCCCAGCTCAGTTTTATTTACAAAACAAAAAATAGGGTGGGGCGCGGTGGGTGGCTCAAGTCTGTAATCCCAGCACGCTGGGAGGTGGAGCCTTGTATATCACCTGAGCTCTGGAGTTAGAGACCTGCCTGAGCAACAGTGAAACCACGTCTTAGCCAAAGACTTTGAGGTTGCTGTGAGCTATGACGCCACGCACTCCACCCAGGGCGACAGAGTGAGATTCTGTCTCAAAAACAAACAAAAAGGCCGGGCGTGGTGGCGCACGCCTGTAGTCCCAGCGCTATGGGAGGCCGAGGCGGGTGGATCACCTGTGCTCAGAGGTTCGAGACCAGCCAAGACCCCCCTGAGCTAAATGAGCCAGAGTGAGACCCCGTCTCTACATCA
>CAUYTI010066486.1:0-21015 GCA_963575145.1 Galago senegalensis | reverse complement strand
GGCGCCCGCCACAACGCCTGGCTATTTTTTGGTTGCAGCCATCATTGTTGTTTGGCGGGTCCGGGCTGGGGATTCGAACCCGCCACCTTAGGTGTACGTGGCTGGCGCCTTAGCCGGTTGAGCTATAGGCGCCGAGCCACAGCCTACTATTTCATTGTGAAATTGTGAATTTCGTGGACCAATCAGGGTCAATATAATAAGCTTCCATAAAATGAGTTTCTTGCCTCCATGATGCAATCAAGATTTTGTTCTAAAATATATGCCTTCTGGTTCTTTTTTAATTTTCTATACTCTTACATGAATGCTTCAGCAACCATCTTTCTCTGAACATTTGTACTCCAGAAAAAAAAGCTTTCATAATGTTTTTGCCTAATTTTGGCACAATCACTGATCTGTCCCTTAATTCAATCTTAAGGCCATGTTTGCATGTACTTAAAGCCTATTAACTTGATAAAGAATTCATAAATATTTCAAAAGATTTTTATTGCTATACATTCTATAAATATGCAAATATCTATTAATGATGTTGAAATTATGTACAAGATTCAGGAATTTGAACATGTATGGGCTCATCTGTTCTCCACAGTATTCTGACACAAAAACTATGCAAGTAAATTGTTGCTTTACAGGTTTTCCCTTAGACTTACTGAGAAAAAGGATCATTTCAGTATACTCTATCTAGTACCCAGCACAAAAAGGATTAATTTCTGGAGTGATGTTTCTTTTGATTTTACATGAATTAAGCAAATTAGTAAATTGAAATTTATCTAATTTCAATTCTTAGAAATAATGGAGTAAACAAGAAGCAATCCAGTAGAAACTGGCAGCAAGACACATTTGACTTTCAATTTATTGTATTTCATTACATTACGTACCAAATATAAGATGCAATTGAAGTGATCTACAAATACTGTCAAGCAGTATCACTGATTGGTCTGCTACAATAATAAACCCATCACTTAAGCTGCATGCTTGTATCTCTGGGTTTAATGAAGCCTGTGGGAAGGAAAAGCATGACTTAAATTAAAACATTTTTACACAAATTTAGCAATATTCATCATCCATCATCCCAAATACCCAACTTTAAAACTCAATTCAAGGACGGATGTGGTGGCTCACGCCTGTTTACTCCTAGCACTCTGAGAGGCTGACGCAGATGGATTGCTTGAGCTTACAAGCACCCACCTGAGCAAGAGCAAGATCCCATCTCTAAAAATAGCCTGGCGTTGTTGTGGGAGCCTATAGTCCTAGCTACTGGGGAGGCTGAAGCAAAAGAACTGCTTGAGTCCAAGAGTTAGAGGTTGCTGTAAGTTTAAGTTTGTAAAGGGAAAAAGTGGAAACCAAATAAACACATGTATATGTATAGAGAAAATTTAAAAAAAAAGAGAAAGGTTGCTGTGAGCTATAATGCCACAGCACTCTATTAAGGGCAATAAACACAACTCATTTTGATAGGCCTTTTTTCTGCAGCCCATCTATCTAATTAGGCATCAATTTTTCTTTGTATGATATATCTTGAATCCACTCAAGGTCCTACATAGGGTAAAACAGTTCAGAATGGATAGGAAGGGCAAAGGATTCCTATGCCAATTCCTTTTTTCCTAAGGGTTGATCTTATGCTGTAGAGCCAGCCTTAACATAAATGAATGAATCAAGACTGGCATAAAGTCTCCATGTCATGGATGTGCTATGGAGGTAAATGGAAGTATGAACCTGAGAACAGAATCTACTTAACACCAGCCAGTGGAAAGCCCAGTGGAGATGCAGCACTGGCATGACCACATCTTTCAATTTATATACAAAAATCTGGATCTTTATGCAAAATATTCTGATTCTTAACTACTGGCAGCTACATTAACATTTTTAAAAACACTATGCAAGCCAAATCTGAGTCTTCAGCATTCAGCTTCTGTTGATTAGAACATCCCCCACACATCTATCTTGAAGCAGTTGGACAGCTTAGTGGTTGAGAAAGCTCAGTCACTTACTAGCTGAGTGATCATAGGCAAATGCCTCAACAGATTCCCTGTAAATCAGTAATAATAATACCTACAATGCTCACTTATAGGAAGATTAAATGAATTAATTCATGTAAAGGGCTTATGAGAGAGCCTTGTACAAAGTATATGCTCAATAAATGCTAACTATTCTGGTTTTTTTTTTTTTTTTTTTTTTGAGACAGAGCTTCAAGCTGTCCCCCTGGGTAGAGTGCTGTGGCATTACAGCTCACAGCAACCTCCAACTCCTGGGCTTAAGCGAGTCTCCTGCCTCCGCCTCCCAAGTAGCTGGGACCACAGGCGCCCACCACAACGCCCGGCTATTTTTTGGTTGCAGTCATCATTGTTGTTTGGCGGGTCCGGGCTGGGGATTCGAACCCGCCACCTTAGGTGTACGTGGTTGGCGCCTTAGCCGGTTGACCTATAGGCGCTGAGCCAATGCTAACTATTCTTATTCTCTTAGGTCAAAATATAACTGATCTCTTCATTTTTGACCGTTCCAGAGGTCACCTTCTCCAGGTGTAACTCCTTAAAATTCCACAACATTGGCTCGGCACCCATGCACAGTGGTTACAGCACCAGCCACATATACCAAGGCTGGCCGGTTCAAACCCAGTCCAGGCCAGCTAAACGACAGTGACAACTGCAACAACAACAAAAATAGCCAGGCATTGTGGCAGGCGCCTGTAGTCCCAGCTACTTGGGAGGCTGAGTCAAAAGAATCACTTAAACCCAAGAGTTGGAGGTTGATGTGAGCTGAGATGCCTCAGCATGCTACCAAGAGTGACATAGTGAGACTTTGTCTCAAACAAAAAATAACACAACATTCTGATTCCCCTTCTATCCTTTTAGTTGCTTCTATAACTAGAAAAAGTTACACCTATATGTTGCAAAAAAAGGTCTGTCCTGTTATCTTCTTGGGATCTGTCCACACTGTTCTCTCTCTTCTTCTTAAGGCCCAAGTCTTAGTGCAGCTTTTTACAAAATTTTCTTTTTTAAGAGACAGAGTGTTACCCTACTGCCCTGGGTAGAGTGCTGTGGCATCACAGCTCACAGCAACCTCCAACTCCTGGGCTTAGGCAATTCTCTTGCCTCAGCCTCTTGAGTAGCTGGGACTATAGGTGCCTACCACAATGTCCAGCTATTTTTTTCTTGCAGTTTGGCAGGGCTGGGTTCAAACCTGCCACCCTTGGTATATAGGGCTGGCGCCCTACCCACTGAGCCATAGGCGCCACCTGCAAATATTTTTAGAAAAAAGTCTTACTATGTTGCACAGCCTACCCTTAAAATCCTGAGCTCAAACCATCCTGCTCTGCCTCCCAGCATCTGAGACTACAGGCACATACCACCATGCCCAGTTCAAAGTAAAATTTTCTGAATGAAGTGCTCCTTAAACTGCCCTGTCTGCCTCACTTTAAGGCAAGAGCCTAAAAGGAAAGGATAATATGCCCTCTTCTGTCCCACGTCCTAGTACTGGGCTCTGAACATAGCCAATGTTTAAAATGTGTTGATGAGTTGTATGCTCTAAGCTAATATCAGATAGAATTTTAGTTACTAACTGAATCTGAAGCTCAAAACACTCGATTATTTTTCAACAGGAGCCCTCAGAGATCCAGAGAAGCCTGAGCCACTTTTATATTTTAAAGCTCCTGATAATATTTTTTTTGTTTTTTTGAGACAGAGGCTCATTATGTCGCCCTAGGTAGAGTACCATGTCACAGGTCACAGCAACCTCAAACTCCTGGGCTTAAGCGATTCTCTTGCTTCAGCCTCCCAAGTAGCTGGGACTATAGGTACCCACCAAAACACCCAGTTGTTTTTTTTGTTGCAGTTGTTTAGCTGGCCCTGGCCGAGTTCAAACCTGCCACCCTTGGTGTATGTGGCTGTCGCCATAACCATTCTACTATGGGTGCAGAGCCAGCTCCTGGTAAAAAATAAAGAAATACCATTTTCTTGTTATAGAACTTATAATATTTCTATGATTTTTATTTCTTTCAAGTATAATTTAAACTTTTACCTCTAACAAATAAAATAGTTTATTCCCAAAACCACAATGTAATTTATTTGTACTACTCATAAGATGATATTTGTTTTTCTAATTATTTTATTGTTGTACTATACTGCCTTTAACATACCATGAATCACATAGTACTCAATATAATTTATGGTATGCTAAATTCAGTATAGCTCAACAATAGGATACCAGTTAAAGAATGATTTGTTTCCTCTTCATTCCCACTGCTTCACTTGACTAGCCTTAAAAAAAGTGTTTTTCAAAATCTCTTTTTTTTTGAGACAAGCCTCAAGCTATTGCCCTAAGTAGAGTGCCCTGGCATCACAGCTCACAGCAACGTCCAACTCCTGGACTTCAGCAATTCTCTTGCCTCAGCCTCCCAAGTAGCTGGGACTACAGGCAGCTGCCACAACGTCTGGCTATTTTTTAGTTGTAGTTGTCATTGTTTGGCAGGCCCAGGCTAGATTCGAACCTGCCAGCTCTGGCGTATGTAGCTGGCACCTTAGCCACTTGAGCTACAGGTGATGAGCCTGTTTTTTTAAAATCTTATCAGCCAGTTTCTTTTAGTACATGTAGAACTTCCTTTGAAGAAAAGTTATAACCCTGGCTTGGCGCCTGTAGCTCAGCAGCTAGGGCGCCAGCCACATACACCAGAGCTGGCAGGTTCAAACCCAACCCAGGCCTGCCAAACAATGACAATTACAACAACAAAAATAGCCAAGCATTGTCATGGGTGCCTGTAGTCCCAGCTACTTGGGAGACAGAGGCAAGAGAATAGCTTAAGCGCAAGAGTTTAAGGTTGCTGTGAGCTGTGATGTCACAGCACTCTACTCAGGGTGACAGCTTGAGACTCTGTCTCAAAAAAAAACAAAAAAAAAGTCATAAGCCTGGCTCGGCGCCTATAGCTCAACCGGCTAAGGCGCCAGCCACATACACCTAAGGTGGCGGGTTCGAATCCCCAGCCCGGACCCGCCAAACAACAATGACGGCTGCAACCAAAAAGTAGCCAGGCGTTGTGGCAGGCACCTGTGGTCCCAGCTACTTTGGAGGCGGAGGCAGGAGACTCGCTTGAGCCCAGGAGTTGGAGGTTGCTGTGAGCTGTAATGCCACGGCACTCTACCCAGGGGGACAGCTTGAGGCTCTGTCTCAAAAAAAAAAAAAAAAAAAAGATTCTATTCACCACTAGCTCTCTTGTTTAAATAAGAAAGCTTCTGGGTTCAGAATGGTAAGTCCAATTAGTCAATATTATCTAAACATATTTTGGAAGTATGGTAGGGTCCTAGTTCATTTTCTGTTGATGTGACAGGATGTCACAGAATGTGCAATTTGTAAAAAGGAGAGATTCATTTGGGTCATGGTTATAGAGGCTGGGAAGCCCAAGATTGAGGGGCCAAATCTGGTAAGAGTCTTCTTGCTTCGTTATCCTATGGCAGAAGGAAAGTGAAAAATATGAGACAGAAAAATGAGGCTGAATGTATCCTTTTATCAGAAGCCTCTAATAACCTATTTCTTAGATAACGGTATTATTCCTGTCATGAGGGTGCAACCTTCATGGCCTAATCACATCTTTAAGGCTCTATCTCTTAATATTGTTACAATGACAAATGGCAATTAAAACTCTAACACATGAATGTGGGTAGATATATTCAAGGCCTAGCAGGAGGAATTAGTGGCTCTATGTTAAGATTAAAGAATAACTATTATAACATATGGCTGACAAGGACAAAATTGCATATCAAGAGAACCTAACAATGTTTAATGGAATTAGACTCTATGGAATCATGTTATTTTCAAAGCGTAATTTACCAGGACCATAATTTCTTTGACAAGAATCTGGAACGTAAGAGTTCTTTATCTATAGAAAGTATTTTTCATTTATTTGAAGAATGAGAATTCTTCCCCTAAGGAGAGCATGCAGGCACAGTTCCTCAGAAAGGATAAGCCTCAGGTAACCGAAGCCCTGCCTCTATCACTGCTTTTCCATATGGAGAGAGAACTGAGAGTAGATTAGTGGGAAAATTCCTAATTGCATAAGGCAGTCAGAGGGAAGAGGTTCACCATTTATTTGGGAAGGGTCTGCTTTTCTTACAGTGGACCTGGAGGGCCTGCTGAGAGCAGCAAAAATTAATCAAAGCAGTGTTCTCTACTGAATATTGCAGTACTCAGAACAAGCAGGAGAAGTTATTGATTCTATGCCAAATACAATTCTTTTTTTTAATTTCAGATTAATGCAAGGATACAAGTAGGCTACAATATTTGCATTTGTTAGATACAGCCCTTCTTGTAGTTCCATCCCCCATCCCCAAAGTGTGCCATATACTCTTACATTGTGCCCATTATGTGGGAGCACATCAATCCTTCTCCTCTCTTCTCTGGTCCTCCTCCTTCACTCCCCTCCCCCCAACTTGAATTGAATTGAGTTTTTCTTCCATGTGGGCACACATCAGATCATCTACTAGCTTCATATTAATACTGAGTACATTGGATATTTGGTTTTCCGTTCTTGTGATACTTTACTAAGAAGAATGTGCTCCACCTCCATCCAGGTTAATACAAAACATGTGAAGTCTCCATCTTTTTGATAGCTGAATAGTATTCCATGGTATACATATACCACAGTTTGTTAATCCATTCCTGGGTTGATGGGCATTTAGGTTGTTGACACATCTTGGCAATTGTAAGTTGAGCTGCGATAAACAATCTAGTGCAAATATCTTTATGATCGAAGTCTTTTTTTCTGGGTAGATGCCTAGTAATGGGATTGCAAGATCAAATGGGAGGTCTAATGTGAGTTCTTTGAGGATTCGTTATACTTCTTTCTGAAGAGGCTGCATTAGTTTGCAGTCCCACCAACAGTGTAAAAGTGCAACCTCTCTCCACACCCATGTGAGCATCTGCAACTTTGGGACTTTATGATGTGGGCTATTCTCACTTGGGTTAGGCGATAGCTGAGGGTGGTTTTGATTTGCATTTCTCTGACAATCAGGGACAATGAGCATTTTTTCATATGTTTGTTAGCCTTTTGTCTATCTTCCTCAAATAAGGTTCTGTTACCATTTTTTGCCCAGTGTTAGATCAGATTGTTTGTTCTTTTTTTGTTGACTAATTTGAATTCTCTATAGATCCTTGTTATCAAACCTTTGTCAGATATGTAAAATGCAAATATCTTTTCCCATTATGAACATGGTCTATTTGCTTTAATTGTAGTATTCTTAGCTGTACAGAAGCTTTTCAGTTTAATTAAGTCCCACTTGTTTATTTTTCTTGTTGTTGCAATTGCTGCTGAAGTCTTCTTCATAAAATGTTTCCCCAGGCCGACATACTCAAACATTTTCCCCACCCTTTCTTCTGGGATTTTTATCATTTCATGTCTTACATTTAAATATTTTATCCATTTTTAGTCAATTTTTGTAAGTGGCAAAAGGTACAGTTTCAATTTAAATCTTTTACATGTGGTTATCCAGTTCTTTCAGCACCATTTGCTGAATAGGGATTTTTTTTCCTCCCAGTGTATGCTTTTATTTGCTTTATCAAAAATCAGATGGCTATAAGAGATTGGTTTTGGCTTGGCACCTATAGCTCGGCAGCTAGGGCACCAGCCACATACACTGGAGCCAACAGGTTCATATCTAGCCTGGGCCTGCTAAACAACAATGACAACTACCACCAATTGCCTTATGGTCTAAGAAGACATAAGGTATGATTTTAATTATTTTAGTTTTGTTGAGGTTTGATTTGTGTCTTTGTATATGATATATTTTGGAGTGTGTTCCATGGGCTGATGAGAAGAACACATAATCCTCAGCCTTGGGATGGTATGTTCTGTATATGTCTGTTAAACACTTTTGTTCTAGGGTTGCATTTAAATCCCTTATATCCTTGTTTAGTTTCTGTTTAGAGGATCTGTCAAGTTTTGTCAGAGGTGTATTAAATTCCCTAGATACTATGGTTTTATAGGATATCATATTGCTTAGGCAAATTAAGGTTTGTTTCGTAAACATGGGAGCATTCAAATTGTGTACATAACTATTTAAAATTAAAATGTCCTCTTGTTGTATTGTTCTCTTGATCAGTATGAAGTGAACCCAAGTATAAAATTCTAACAGTATGAAAATAGAACACTGTCTAATTTTCAGTTTGGGGGTTAAGAGCAGATGTTAGGACAAAGGAGCACAAAGTATTGGACAACACTGACAGTCAATGATATGTTCAAATTGACACCTTTATCTAGAAACTGTTGTCTCTTTGTCCAATTTAGTGGATAGTCAAGAATTCAGATAACTTCCATGGCTAAAGAACTTTTCATTTACTAGGCTCAGGCAAGTCCATCTAGTCAGTAACACACTTCACAAAATTGGCTAAGTATTTTAAGGTGGGGATGGAGAAGTTAAGATTAGTACATGAATTTCTAGGTAGAATCTATTCCCTTAAAGGAGCAGCCAATTACAGACATTACCAGTATTCATAAAATTCTAGTACCACTACTAATTAATTACTTTCACAAAGGGATTCACAACTGCAAAACAATTTGACGGAATGTTGCTAAACATGTTGAAAACATACTTTGATTAAGACGGCAGGGAAGACAGTGTAGGCCTTTTCCACTCTCTGTGCACAACGCCACTCAGGTTCTGATGTGAGAACACTGATTACTCACTGACTGCTGCTTTAGGTTAGACATGAGCTGGAGAGTTTTGATCATCCACAGAATCCACAGAAGTTGAAGTATAGTAAATTTCAAATCCCGTATCTATTTTCTTTCAGTAATCCATACTAAGAAGATAAGTGACAGGTAGATATATTTCTGGGATCTGTAAACTATGAATATAATTCTATTGAATGACTTAGGGCTTCTGAGTAGTCATAAGACATACTAGTGGAAGATCACAACTTGTGCAATAAGCAGACAGTTTGTCACAAGTTACAGAGAAAAATAGTCCATAAATGTCATGTTAAATCACTGACCATTAAGAAACTTGTGGAATTGAGAAATCTTTATACCTCTTTCCATGAAGGTGTATGAGTTTGCAATCCTATCAGTAGTGTAGAAATGTTCCCTTACTCAGAAGAACAAAAAAAATTTTACCACAAAGACATTTGCACCAGAATGTTTACTGTAGCTCAATTCATAATTGCCAAGTCATGAAAACCCAAATGCCCGTGAATGGATTAACAGATTGTAGTATATGTATACCATAGAATACCATGCAGCCATAAAAAGATGGAGACTTTACATTTTTTATGTTTACCTAGATTAAGTTGAAACACATTCTTCTTAGTAGAGTATCTCAAGAATGGAAAAAAAATATCCAATGTACTCAGTAGTAATATAAAATCAATATATAAATAATTAGACACTCATATGAACAGTAAAATACAAATACAGTCTAGTAAGTGGTTAGTGGGAGGTGGGAGAGGGGAGGAGGAGGATGATTGACAGAGGGAGGGTATTTGGGATCTCACCTAATATGCAGTGTGAGGGTGTATACCATGCCCCCTGGGTGAGGGATTCTGTTACAACTGGAATTTTATCTTGGAAGTGAGGATAATGTAACTTAAAAATTTGTACCCTCATATTAATTTGAAATAAAAAATAAATTAATAACAAAATTAAAAAATAAAATTAATAAAAAGACGCTTATAGAATTGGATTTTGATCCAAAATTGAAACCTAAAAATATACTAGGCAAAGTTTTTATAATGAAAAATACTTCCAATAAAGCCAAAAGGAGTCATCCTTAATCTCTTGGCAGGATAAGTTCACCTCTGTGTCTTCATTAGTTCTCATGTGGGTTGATTCCACGCCTGTGGCATACATTATAAATCATAACTTGGAAAGACAGAGTAGACAAGAGAGAACATTGCTTGTGAAACAGAGGAGTCTGGAGAGATGACAAGGTGGGTAGATAGGAAGGTTACTTAGATCATGAGTATCAGAGCAAGCCCAGAGGAGATTTATTCACAGATCTGGTGCTCATTATTTTAAGCACTTACAACCCTTTCCAATGTAATTTCTCTGCCACCCACATTCTCCCCAGCTCTTATTTATTTTTGGTGGGAAGGAAGTTGGTGGGTTACTTGTAATTATCCTACAATTTTAAAGGAGAAAAACATAAATTTGAACTCACCTGGTGATTTTATTGTCTATTTTAGATTACTTAAAATAATTAAGTGTTTGTGTTTATTTTTGTCTATAATATTTTTGACTGTGATAGTTCTTGAAGTAATCTTCAGGATAAAGTCTAGGCTTCTTTTTGTATGTGTCACAGTATAAAATGGTTTCTCTCCTTCCATTTTTCTCTTTTCTTCTGCTGCTAACCATGTAATATTTTGTTTATTTTTTCATTTTGCATTATAAAATACATCTTCAGATTTAGCCTTTCCTCAGTGTCAAAAGATGATGGTTTTACCCTCTTTCTTGAATTTCTACTCCTCATGTTGCTCATATGTACTTTTTCTCCACTTTTTTTTCTTATCTAATGAGTAAAGAATGTAGCTGTTCACAACTGCAACTTCCATCAGCCAGAAGCATAATGTTTTCCACCATTTGTAGGACTTCCGTGTAAATCCGTAACATCCACAGTGCTGACCAGCTCTGTCCACTTTCCCCATAAACTTTGTGTATTCTAAACTGTTCTTCAAATTGAATAGGCTGTCGCTTTGTATAACCAGTGATCAACTGTATTTGAGTCCCAAAGAATCTACGTAGCATTGTCACTAACTTCTTGTCATGGGATGATTTCTTCTTTTGCAGATCTCTTGGGAAATTCTTCCAAGAAGCCATAGCTGTTTCTGTTATAAGTATTTTTATTTTAGGTAATTTCCAAGAAAGAGGGCTTGTGTATAATGCAATAATAACAACAAAACAGACAAACAAAAAAACACATGTTAGACATCTTCTGACATTGGAGTGAAACAGGAAAATCATTATGTAGGACGCGGTCCAAGATAGGACAGGAAAGGGATTTGTTCTTTCTCCTTTTCCACCTCTCACCCCCATAAGGGTAAAATATCCTACTAAACTACCTACACACTGCTATGAACAAGTACAGTTGGATGTCCAATACTACTTGAGTCATACTATTCATTTCACAAGGGTCAGGTAAAGACATGTCAGTAAATGCATGACCTTTGTAGTGACCATTAGGCACAAATATGAGCCTTTATCATAAGAATTTTTTGGCAAGGAATAGAATCACAGTTATTTGTAGGGAGGCTATACATTCATGTCTATATTGTGACATTGACAAAATTAACAGCAGTAATATAGTTGTCTTTAAAAACTTTAAGTATGTACTATTGAAGCCATAATTGATACATGGGTATGAAGTTGAAACACACAGTGGGAGCAACCTAAAACTTTCCCCCCAGCAGTATAAGCAGATGCCAGAGAAGTCAACTTCATCGACTCTGTTGTGAAGCATTATTTTTGGCACCTAAGAAAAGACTGGATCTGTGGGTTCCCTATCCTGAGCGGAGAATCCTAAAAGGAGTTGAGGCCTAAGAGAGAAGGCCATAGGGAATGACAGGAGGGAAATTAGAACTGGGGAGAGAGAAAGGGAGAATAATGTGAGACTCCCTCAAGTTTAGAGTAAGCTTTGATTCTTAAACCCAAATCAGGAAGATGCTAAAAATCACATCTAGATTACAGATTAGAATTCAAAATATGTGAAAATTTTGCTTCTAAATTCCTCGGTCTGGAAAAGTTAAAAGTTGGCCAAGTCAGATACACTAAAAGTAAATTAGGAGGCTTTACAATATTAAATTTTGAACCTAGTCTATAGGGGAAAATTAAGTATATGTGCCGTCCAAGGTATATTTGGCCGTCTGTATCCCCAGGGTCCGTTTCTGTGAATTGAAAATATGAAAAATACATACATAAAAACAACAAGACACTGATACCAATAACACAAATAAAACAACTATTCAATGTGACAACTATTTACATAGCATTTGTATTTTATGGGGTATCATAAGTAATCTAGAGATGATTTAAAGTTTATGAGCAGATGCGCATAGGTTATATGCAAATGATACTCCATTTTATATAAGGGACCTGAGCATCTTCAGATTTTGGTATCTCCCTGGAGTCCTGGAACTAATCCCTTGGTAATACCAAGGTCTGACTGTATTGATAATGACAAAGAATTATCTGTTCTAAGTATTTCTATATCTAAGACTACAAAGATAATTTTATCATACCATATGTGACCAGGAAGATAAGGAAATCTCCACAGAGATAATGTTTGATTATATTTACTGTCTAGTTTCCCCCAGGGTAACAGGCATAGGCAGGACCTAATGTTACTGAAATTTCTGATCTGACCTCCCCAGGGTACCTTTCACATGGTTGCTCACATAAGTCAATTAAATTCAGGATAAATCTGCATAAATAAGATTAATGCAGAATATTTTTAGAGGAAGAAGAAAAGGAAGAAGAGTCTCCTTTTTCCATTTCTGCAGCAGGGAGCCTACTGACTACTGAGATGTGAGGGAGGGAGAAATAATACCTTCCACCTACTCTCTTCATGAGGCTCCAAGCCTTTCATGAGCTGATCTTTGCTGATATCTTATTACTTCTTGTAATGTTTTCTTTCTGAGATGATCTGACAGTTGATGTGTCTGGTCAGCCATCTTCTCTGGCTCCCCTTACTCATATATTTTAAAGTTTCCTTAACCCCATACCACTCCTGGGTAGCTCCACCCCACCCACTTCAAGCACCATTGTCCCAGCCCCCTTTCTCCTATCATGGAAAAATAAGGACAAAATGCTGTGAGGAGCAGAAACTGTATTTTCACATCTAGAAGTTTATTATAGAAAACAAATTTATATATACTTGCCATTACCTAACAATGGCCCTGAAAGGCTAAAATAAAGAACATTGTTCTAAGTGATAAACAGTACTTTTAAGTTTTTGTTTAACCACTCTACTATTCTTTTTCACTTATTATACTCAAGAATTTTTGCTGCCAGTCCCTATCTTTGACATCACAACCCTTGAATAGAAACAGACAAATTGTTTACTTCATGCTCAAGTTTCAGGGAAAAATGAGACATGCTATAGACAAAGTCTTATGAACAGTTTAATCAGCGTGAAGCTTTTCTCTGAAGGAAAAAGCTTGGGAGGCCAATATGTAACAGTTATAAAGAATCTGTACCATGTCTATTGGAAACTATGTTTTTTTCTTTTTCTTGGACACATGAAGTGTCACTATGTCCCATTCTTAACTTTTTTCAATTAGTCTATATTTTCTTTATAAGGAAAGGCAGGCTCAACCGTAGTAATTCTCATCCAATAGTATCTAGAATGACAGCCAAGTGCAAATATTGTTACTCAGTTGAAACAATGGCCACAATAGCTATTTGGGGGTCTTGAAAGCTGTGGTCCCTTTTCCAGGAGAAAGGGCATATATGCAACTTGTGCTAATATACACACGTTTTCTATGATTTATAGAATGCTCTGAAGCTCCTCTGTTGTTTGAGATTAGAATAAGAAATCTGTCTCCTAGAGATCTCAATCTTTAGTCATGTGCTAAGAGGCAAATGGATAGAACTAGTGGAATTACCCAGTCATCTTTTACATGTTGGCGACAGGAGGTACTCATCAGGGCAAAGGAAAAGGAGGTGGCCAAGGCCAGGAGGAAACTCAGTGGAATCCCAGCTCAGACTGTTTCCATTTCTGAGTCTGCCAAGGAAAAGCTCAGGAAATTCCTTTTAGAAAAGGCTAATCAAGGCCAAAAATGGCCACTTCCTCCCACTTCCACATCACTTCACACAGCATCGAGCTAAACACCTGGAGGAATAAGGACTGCCCTTTCTTAAAAAGCAGTTTCAGCATCTTTCCTAAAAAACAGAGCCAATGAATCTTTAGTCTCTCTCCCAATTTTTCCCGTATTCCTAAGGACCAGCTTGTAGGAGGAACCTGAACTCTTTGAGAAGCTGCCCAAGGGCACATTTGTCTCTGAACTAAATTAGATGCCTGAGAATGCTACTTCTTTGGGCTTGGACAAGGCTCTCTCCAACCTTTTACTTCAACATCTTTAAAATCATGGCCCTTCCTCCTCTATCAGTGAGTCCAGGAGAGCTGGCACTTCTAGGCCATCTGTCTTTCCTTATTATGATCTCTTCACACAGGTAACTCAGTAGGTGTTATCAGTCATTTCCTTGGCATCAGGTTCTTGTTTCCTGAGATAAGTTTTTCACTCTACTTTCCTCTTTAACAAGCCTCAGTCTCCTGGCTTACACTCAAGGCAGTCTGCTGGTCTCCTGCATGTGAGGCCAACCTCATGGCTCTGGGAAGCACTCAATTTATGATAGTTTTTACTCCCGCCCCTGGCTTCAGGCCCAGGCAGGGATAGTCTTCAGTCTTTGCTCCAACTTCATCTGCTTTCTCAATTAACATTTGATGCCTAGCTTTTTCCATGGTGAAGCTGCTTTCTACTTCCTTCTTATTTTCCCCCATCTCTAAAGTCTTCTCTCCTTCTTGGGCCATCCATTAACAAAGTAGGTTCTTCGCAATAGACTTTTATGGTCCTGCCAGAGACTCTTTCCTATCTCATTTTTTGATGTTCTTTTCTATGTGTATAACTTCCTACCATTTCCCCCATAATATTCCCCAAACTATCAGCTAAATCAGCAGTCTCTGCATTTTCTTCCTCCAAGCACAGACACTCCCTCCCACAGCTTTCAGCACCATTCTCCACCCCTAGTCTCTCAGCTGGTCCCTGCTCTTTTATGCAAAACACTAAAACCAGCCCAGCTGCAGCTGACTTCTCTCCTTGGTTATGCAAACCTATGCTTTACATGGTTTGTAGTCCCCTCAAACAAGTTACTCCCTGTATGAAAGTTCTTTGAGTGGTATAGGGTGGAGTCCATGCACCTGGATTTTTTAAAGTTCATCTGGATGATTTTGATTTGCAGCTGAAGTTGAGAACCACTGCTCATACCTCTTTTACATATGGAACAAGTGTTCTCAAGTTGTTTGCATCCAGACAACCTTAATGAACTCCACAGAAAGATTAGCCTGCGGTGAGCTGCCTTTGCAGTTAGGCTTCAGATTGATCTTGTATCAAACATGAGCTCTCTCTGTCCTCCATCAGCCTCTTAAAAGTTATTGACCTCTCTCAACATGTGGCCAGGATGAACTTCTCAAGGTAATTGACTCCACAGCTCAAGAAAAGTTTCCCAATTCTTCCAGGCTGGTGATTACCTACTCCTTCTTCCTTGTTCATCATCATGGTAGTCAAAAAGGCTTTGCCTTAAAATTCAAATGGAAACATGTCTTTTTTAATCTAAGCCTATTTCTTTCATGTTGGCCCCCTATAGGCTTGAAAAGGCCAGTAAGCTTTCCTTTCATAAAACAGCTTGCATGGTTGAATACATGAATCTCAAGTCACATCTTAGCCTTCTGTTCCCTGGTTAAACAGTCCCCAATTAATTAATAGAATTAAAGAAAACCAAAAGTGAAAAGAACCTTAGGGATCTTCTAGTGCAATATTTTTAAACTTTATTTTTAATCAGTGGGATCATATTATTAAATGCAATCTTAATCCTGGCATGTGAGAATTTATACAGGCAGAGCTTCTTTGGGTGAAGTGTCTTGGGAAGCTCCCCAGGTATGGAGTTTATTGAAACGCCTAAAAAGGAGCCTTAGTACTTTGCAAAAGGAAGTTTAAAAATCTCTTTTGTGCTTCAGCATTTCAATTTTATGAACAAGAAAGTTGAAGTTCAGCTTTATGTGGATTTTCAATTTTCTGGTAATAGTAGACGTTCAACTTTTGGGTAACACTATTAAAAAGGCTTAATGCTAAGCCACAGGGAAGTTTGTTTTTGGCTTTGGTTTAATAAACAACTAAGTCTTTGCTTTGTTGTGTAATTGATGATAAGCACAGACATAAATTATACTCCCACTAATAAAAAAGTACCCAAAACAAGAGAGAGTGACTAATATTAGGGAATATAAATAAAGGTCAAATGCAAAGGATCTTTGAACCTCTCTGTTCCAAAGCAAGCCCCAAGGTCCCCCTAGCTCCAATCATATTACCTTGGTGAGGTATTTACACACTTCCAGAGAAGTTTATCATCCTCTTCGTGCATTCTAATAGTGGTTTTTCTCTATTCAGACACTGTTCTCTGACTCAGAGCGCTGAAGATAAACAAGTTAACCCTTCTGGGGTTAGTTCAAAGATCAGAACAAGATCAAAACACCCTTCTGGCTTTTGGATCTTGATTTTCAGAAAGCAAGGGTATAACGGAAGTAAAGAACCTAGACATGCCAAATGTGGACAGAGGGTCCCTAAAGACTTGAGTTGCTTAATTTTTTTTTCTCCTCTCACAGCATTTCTTTTAAGGGAGGCAATTTTAAAATATTCTGATTTGTGTTCTTTGTCCTTGCTTTCCTACATTTTATCTCCCAGAATGTCCTCCAGTTCACACTGGATGAACAAGCCTGGAAGTAGCAGGAGACGTAGGTAATATGAAAAATTTCCTTTATGGTCAGGGACAGGCTAAAATGTAGGATTATCCTGGAAATAGTCAGAATTTAGAAATACCCCCTGCAGTGGTACAGGCATATAGCAAAATATATTTAAGGAACAACCTATAAATCTAAAGGATTACAGAGAAAAAAAGCCAGTAGGTATAACTGGCAAATTTAATATGTTCATCTCGGAAGTGTATGACGTCCCTCAAAACAATCGTAGACATCAATTGTCTATTATAATTAATGTCACTGAAATTAATAAACCTAAGCTCTTAAATAAATATAAACAGAGAAGTCTTTACCATACAAACAAGAAATAGGAATTGCTTTTGAGCTCAAGCAAATCATTTGGAAAAATAGCTAATAGACTACAAAGGCAAACTCAGTGCATCCTTAAGGATAAATTATATATTGATTGTGTTCTCTGATCATATGAAATAAAGTATGAATTAACAACAGAGAACTAAAAATTACATGTTAGAATCTTAACAAATGGGGATGGGTGGAGGGAGGGTGCTTGGAGGGATCACTTCTATGGTTTACCTTACAAGGGTACAAGTGAATCTAAGAGTAGAAAATAAAAGTCTTAACACAATAACTAAGAAAATGACATAAAGGCTATGTTAACCAGTTTGATGAAAACATTTCAAATTGTATATGAAAACACCACACTGTACCCCATGATTGCATTAATGTACACAGCTATCATTCAATTAAAAAAAAAACTTAACAAATAACCTTTGTATATTGGAAGAAATAATAATTAAGAAATACTTGAAGTTGAGTTACAATTAAATTACTACATGCCAGAATTTATATGTATGAACAAAGCATAGGCATTAGTGTGATTTTCCGTGCCAATGCAGTGCCACTAGCATGTGTTTCCACGACAATGCAGTGGCACTATCACGTGTATCCACAACAATGCAGGGGCACTAGCGCGGTTTTCCGCAGCAAGGCAGGGGCACTAGTGCAGATTTCTGCATCAAAGCAGGGGCACTAGTGTGTTTTTCTGCACCAATGCAGTGGCATTAGTGTATTTTTCCATGCTAATGCAATGGCACAAGTGCGTTTATCTGCACCAATGCAGTGGCCCTAGCACGTTTTTCCACGCCAATGCAGGGGGACTAGAACGTTTTCCACACCAATGCAGTGGCCCTAGCATGTTTTTCCATGTCAATGCAGCGGGACTAGCACATTTTTCCATGTCAATGCAGCGGGACTAGCACATTTTTCCATGCCAATGCAGGGGCACTAGCGTGTTTTTCTACACCAATGCAGGGGCATTAGCACATTTTTCCATGCCAATGCAGGTGCACTAGCACTTTTTTTTTGCACCAATGTAGGGGAACTAGCACTTTTTTTCTGCCAATGTAGGGGCAATAGCACATTTTCTGCACCAATGCAGGTACACTAGCACATTATATTTCACCAATGCAGGGGCCCTAGCACATTTTTTGCACTAATGCAGGGGGACTCATGCATTTTTCCGTGTCAATGCAGGGGGACTATTGCGTTTTTCTGCACCAATGCAGGGGCAATAGCGCATTTTCTGCACAAAGTAGGGGCACTAGCACTTTTTTTGGGTGCAAATGCAGGGGAACTCGTGTGTTTTTCTGTGCCAATGCAGGGGGACTACTGCATTTTTCTGCACCAATGCAGGGGGAATAGCACATTTTTCCACGGGAATTCAGGGGCACTAGTGTGTTTTTACACACCAATGCAAGGGGACTAGCATGTATTTTTCTCACTAATGCAGGGGCACTAGTGTGTTTACGATCTGCAAGCAGTGCTAATACCTGCGCCGGGTACTAAAACCTGCAGGTGGTACTATCACCCCCGTGTGGTACTAAGACCCACAAGCGATAATATGATCCGTGTGGTACTATCGCCTGCATGGTACTAAGACCCGCGAGTGGACTAAGACTGCAAGCCGTAATATCACCCGCAAGCGGTTCTAAGATCCACACGCAGTACTATCACCCGGGCACGGTACTATTGCCCCGTGGGGTGCTAAAACCTACAGGGTACCTTGACCCGCAAGCAGTACTATGACCCACGAGCAGTACTAAGACATTCATGTGGGGCGTTAGCAATTTTTTTGTGCCAATGCAGGGAACTAGTGCATTTTCCTACCAATGCAAGGACACTAGCGAGTTTTTTTGTGCCAGTGCAGGGGCAGTAGTGCATTTCCTGTGCCATTGCAGGGATATTAGTGCATTTTTCTGCTCCAATGCAGGAGCACTAGCATGTTTTTTTTGCCACAATGCAGGGGTACTTGTTCATTTTTTATCACTAATGCAGAGGTACTAGCTCATTTTCTGCACCAATGCAGGGACATTAGCACATTTTTCCACACCAATGCAGGGGCCCTAAAGCATTTTTTCCATGCCAATGCAGGGGCACTAGTGCATTTCCCCACACCAATGCAGGGGCAATAGTGCGTTTTTTCTCTCCAATGCTGGGGCACTAGTGCATTTTCCCACACCAATGCAGGGGCAATAGTGCGTTTTTTCTCTCCAATGCTGGGGCACTAGCCGTTTCTTTGCACCAATGTAGGGGCGTTAGCGTGTTTTTTCCACCCCAAATGCAGGGAGACTAGCACGTTTTTCTGTGCCAATGCAAGGGCGCTAGTGCATTTTCCCATGCCAATGCAGTACCACTAGCGTGTTTTTCTACACCAAAGCAGGGGCACTAGCATGTTTTTCTGTGCCAATGCAGGGGCACTGTCATGTTTTTTCATGCCAATGCAGGGGCACTAGTGCTTTTTTCCATGCCAATGGAGGGGCACTAGCACATTTTTTTTGCACCAATGCAGGGGCTCTAGCGTATTTTTCGTGCCCAAGTAGGGGCAATACCATGTTTTTCTGCACCAATGCAGGGGCACTGGCACTTTTTTGGTGCCAATGCAGGTGCACTAGTGCATTTTTTGTGCCAATGCAGGGGCACTAGCACGTTTTTCCATGCCAGTGCAGGGGCATTAGCATGTTTTTCCATGCCAATGCCGGGGCACTAGCACGTATTTTCATGTCAATGCAGGGGCACTAGGGTGGTAAAACGTACTAGTGCCTCTATATTGGTGCTGAAAAACACGCTAGTGTCCCTGCATTGGCGCGCAAAAATGCTCCATTGTCCCCTACATTGGTGTGAAGAAATGCACTCTTGGCACTGCATTAGTGTGGAAAAAGGCTCTAGTGCCCCTGCAATGAAGCAGAAAAACGCACTAGTGCTCCTTCATTAGCACATAATAATGTGCTTGTGCCCCTACATTTGTGCGAGTAACATGCCAGTGGCACTGCATTGGCACGGAAAAATGGGCTAGTACCCCTGCATTGGTGCAGAAATATGTGCTATTGCCCCTGCATGGGCATGAAAAATGCACTAGTGCACCTGCATTGGTGCAAAACACCATGCTAGTGCCCCTGCATTGGCGAAGAAAAAAGCGCTAGTGCCCCTGCATTGGTGGAAAAAAATGTGCTAGTGCCCCTCTATTGGCATGAAAGAACACGACAGTGCCCCTGCATTGGCACAGGAAACATGCCAGTGCTCCTGCTTTCGCATGGAAAAATGTGCTAGTGCCCCTACATTGGTGTGGAAAAGCTGAAAAACACACTAGTGCCCTGCATTGGCTTGGAAAAAATGTGCTAGTGCCCCTGCATTGGCGTAGAAAAGCAGAAAAACCCACCAGTGCCCCTGCATTGTTTTAGAAAAATGCTCTAGTCCATTCCCAGACTCGTCAGCAAGTGACCTTCATCATTCACCACAGATCAGGAAAGGTTACTGATGGGTATCTGGCCAGTTTTCCAAAAGGCTTTTTTTATTGGCCTTATAAAGTCAACCTTAATTCCTTGACACAGTCCGGACATCTCTGGAAATGCTATTCCAGCCAGAGCCTTGTTCAAGTTAGGCCCACAACCAATCTGGCCATATGGGATTCTGCCTCAGTTTCTCACAAGTATGCCGGCACAAAGTCTTTTCACTGCTCCTTCTCAAATGGCTTTTTTGTCCAGAGGCATATAGGCATTTCACCTGTAAGAAATGATTCAAATCTTGGGCAAGGCTTGTCCAAACAAATGATGGCTGTTCCTAAATCCCTGAGTAAGGTGACCAGATTTTAACATTGGTAAAGCGGGACACCAGTGATGGAGGGTGGGGCGGGGGTGGGGCAGAGGCAGGGCCTGACAACAATGCAAACTTTGATAAGCAGTTCTTGATAATCACTTCGCAACAATTATTTGTTATTATTACAATTTAACATTATAAAATTAACAAAAATAATATAAAACTCATATCCTGGCGAAATAGCCACATGGCAGCTGAAAACCGTATATTCCCTTACTGTTCTCCCACCTGTTGGTGCATTCTTTCCAAAAATTGGGACTTTTTTTTTTTTTTTTTTTTGAGACAGAGCCTCAAGCTATCCCCCTGGGTAGAGTGCCATGGCATCACAGCTCACAGCAACCTCCAACTCCTGGGCTCAAGTGAGTCTCCTGCCTCAGCCTCCCAAGTAGCTGGGACTACA
>CAUYTI010066485.1:0-13476 GCA_963575145.1 Galago senegalensis | reverse complement strand
AGGCTTAATAACCAGAATCCATAGAGAACTTAAACGTATTAGCAAGAAGAAAACGAGTGATCCCATCTCAGGGTGGGCAAGGGACTTGAAGAGAAATTTCTCTAAAGAAGATCAGCGCATGGCCTACAGATATATGAAAAATGCTCACCATCCCTAATCATCAGAGAACTGCAAATCAAAACTACTCTGACACATCATCTAACTCCAGTGAGATTAGCCCATATCACAAAATCCCAAAACCAGAGATGCTGGTGTGGATGTGAAGAAAAGGGAACGCTCCTACACCGCTAGTGGGAATATAAACTAATACGTTCCTTTTGGAAAGACATCTGGAGAACACTTAGAGAACTAAAAATAGACCTGCCACTTGACCCTGCGATTCCTTTATTAGGAATATTCCCAGATGACCAAAAATCACATTACAACAAAGATATTTGTATCAGAATGTTTATTGCAGCCCAATTCATAATTGCCAGGTGATGGAAGAAGCCCAAGTGCCCATCGACCCACGAATGGATCAACCAACTGTGGTATATGTACACCATGGAATACTATGCAGCCATTAAGAAAGATGGAGACTTTACATCCTTCATGTTCACATGGATGGAGCTGGAAAATGTTCTTCTTAGCAAAGTATCACAAGAATGGAAGAAAAAGTATCCAATATACACACCCCTATTATGAAATTAATTTATATTTTTATATGAAAACTATAACCTAATAACAGCCTAAGAATACAGGAAGGGGGGAGGGAGAAGGGAGGGGGGAATGGGTGGAGGGAGGGGGATTAGAGGGATCACTTCTGAGGTTTATCTTACAGGGGTACAAGTGAAACTTTCTAAGAGTAGAATGTGAACATTTTAAAATAATAACTAAGAAAATGACATGAAGGCTATGTTAACCAGTTTGATGTAAGTGTTTCAGATTGTGTGTGAAAACTCCACACTGTACCCCAGAAGTGCATTAATGTACATAGTTACCATTCAATAAAAAAAAAAGAAAAAGAAAGAAATCTTTTTCTATAGCACTTTTCTTATTACCTGCAGGTTTTCTTGACCTAACTGACTTGGAACAAGCTGAAGGTCATTTCTTTTGTCATTGTCACTATAATTCCTCCCACATACAAGTTTTAAACAGAAAACAACAACAAAATTGTCCTAAACATTCTTTACAATCATAAGATTTTAGGTCTGTCATTTATGACCTGCTGTATTATTCAAAACTCATTCCATAACAAGTTACAAATACCTAAACTATCTAAATTATAAGTGGATGTTACTGTTGTGCAATGTGGAGACACCAGAGGTGGACATGACCTCTGATAAGCCTGGAAGCTCAGCTCAGAAGATGTCTGAAGAGATCTTCCTCTCTCTGTCCGTCTTTGAGCTCTGCTTCCCTCTCCATCTTGGGATTATTTGCTCTGACTATGAACAGATTTTTATTTATACAGATAATGAGCTTGGTTCATTACCAGTTCTTCATTTTCAATACTCATATTAAAATCTGAACAAAAAGAAACAGAAAGGTTCTTTTTTATTCCCACAGTTATTATCAGTTTGCTTTGGTCAGTGCCCACATTTTAGACTGCTCACTGTTGTCGAAGGAGTAGGATCCATGCCTAGTGGAGGGAAGGGCATACAACATTAATGAATCATCCAATTTTACTTATTGAAAGGGTTAGGGAGGTTCCCCACCCCACCCCCAAAATGCTAATACAAAAGCCAATGTTTTCTCACTACATTCCACCCTAAGCTGCCCAGCATCCATGTACATCCTTCCTATAAACATAGATTATTATTGTCTCCATTAAAATAAACTATTACCCACAAAAAGAAACAGCAACTAAAGGTGACAACAGAAACTCTCACCCAACTAAAGTTGTAGCATCAGATACTGTATATATGCTTATGAATATGATCATATATATATATATATATATATGATTTATTTTTCCCTCCTGAGTTTGAAATTAGTTGAGAGATAAATACAAGGGTCACACAGATATCAAAAATAAACATTATTCCTAATAAAAACTAATTAGAGAATATGGCTTTAGCTCTGAGTTAAAAGGATTTGCTGTTACTTCTTCCCTAAATTAAGCAGAATTACCCACAGAGTCTCAGGGCTTCCAAGGCAGTCTCAGCTCACTACATGGCCAACAACAAAGGAAACCAGATGTTCTTCAAGATGAAAAACAGAGAGCTAATGTTTGGCTTATCATAGAGATAAGGGGAAAGGTTGAGCCATCCATGTCCAGTTTCTTCAACCAATCTCATTTAATAAATTGATTCTTCTGCTCACAGAGGAAGAATGATTGAGACAAAGAGAATTCGAGCATGTTTTTACTCTAATAACAGTTTCTATAAATGGAAATGTGAAAGGGAGAAAAATGGCCTCACCCTGAATGATGAAAAGCAGACATTTCTTTTCCAAAAGCATCAACCTATGATTAAAGGATATGTGGAAATCAATAGTAAAGGGAAATTGTAAAAGAGGATATTACGATGTGATGGGTTATTCTAGGACTACAAGCCTGAAAAATCTCCACAGCTTATAACAGCTTTTGCTTATTTCTTCCTCTCTCTGGATTTCCATCAGTGGTTGGGGTGAGGTTGGGAGAGGACTGCCCTCTTCCTTTCATTGCCATGACAATGAGACCCTAGGAATTACCTTAGGGGGTGAAATTTCACTGGCTCCTGTTTAGGATTTCTCCATATTATGACCATATTAAAAACATAACACCCCATCAGTCTATTTAATTTCTGGAAATGACATTAGCTAATAATTAAAGCCATAAATCTTAGAGGATCCTGACCTCAGCAAGAAGCTCTGAGCATCTTCCCATAATCCTAGGCTTAGTGCTAACTACCTATATCTCGTCCTTCCACAAAAACTCCTGAGTTGAGGTAGAGTCAAGCTTTTCCTTTGCTCAAAATTGCATCGTAGTGAATGGTGCTTTATCAGGAGGAGATTATTAACTTAGTCATGCAATAAGTTCACAGAAGGCATGAGCGGAAGTCCACATAGAAGATTGTTTCATTTATTTGGCTTCTTCTGAGTGTTATTCTTATTCCCTATTGTGGTTTTTATCATTCTCTATGCTTGCACCAGCTTCTGAGTGCAAGAGGGAATTTGAATTTTGTGAAGTTTCCAGGCTTGTTATAATCTCACCCTCAGTGGTATGAAATCATTGGCCACAGGCAGATAGGGCTTCTCATTATAAAGTTAAATGCTTCTTCCTTCTTTCAAATGATTTGAATATACTAAAGTTTAACTATTTCTTACTGGAACTTAACAAAACCTTCAAGAATTTGCTTAAACACAACAGCCTCTCAAGATTTTTGTAAGGCACACTTCAAGGCTCCGGGCTCTGTAAGTCTAATTTCCAAAATATGAGAGGTGACTGTGTGATCTGCTACTTACTTTTTAAATACAAAAAAAAGTAAAGAAATTTCTCAATGAGGGACATCAATATCCTTACTCTCTATAACCCCAGTTCTATATTTTAGATTCTGCAGATTGCCACACCTACCAATTTATAATTTGTTTACAAAAGATAAAAACACAAGTTCAGTTACCTAAAGAATGAAAGGGTTTTATTAGTTTGTTTTGTAAATTTAGAAATCCAAGATATAGCTAGTTTTAGGTAAGATTAGATCTAATTACTCAAAAATTGGTAAAGCCTTTCACCTCTCTCAATTCCCAAACTCTATCTCATTATCTTGCTCTTTCTCTCTCTCCCCTTTCACTATTTTTTCTTTGTGTGGCTCCATTCTCCATGTAGAAGACTTTCTTCCGTGATGCTTGGGAAATGTGTCACCTGCACCTTCAACCCTACAGGGGTGGGCTCAGCAATCCCACCAGGAGGGGTTTTAAAGCTAGCAGGTGCACATTACATCAATGCTTTGGAATGGTGCTCATTTCCTTTCTGTGGCAGGCAGAATAACGCCACATACCCAAAACAAATCCAAATCACTAGTACCCATGAATACTTTACAGAACAAAAGGTAATTTGTAGATGGGATTAAGAGTAAGGAATGTGATATGTGGGCATGAATCTGAATTATCTGAGTGGGCTTAATATAAATCACATGAGCTCTTAAAAGTAGAAAAGGAAGGCAGATAAATGGGTCAGAAAGATGACAGCAAAAAATGATGTCCCTTTGCTCATGCTGAGATCTAGCAGGCAATATTCAAGGACCAGGAAAAGGCTTCTGGTGCTAACGGCAACTCTCAACTGACAGCTAGCAAGGAAACAGAGAAATCAATGCTACAAATGGATAGAACCAAAATCTTCTGATATCAGAATGAGCAAGGGAACTGATTCCCCTCTAACCTACATAAAAGAACAGCTTGATTTTAGCCCAAGGAGACCAATGCTGGACTTCTCATCTAAAGAACGGCAAGTTAATGCTTTTGAGTTGTTAAATTTGTGTTAAATACAAGCTGATAAAATTGTGTAAATTGTTATAGCAGTAGTAGAGAATGAATACACCTGTGTAGGTCACAAGCCTGCCTCATGGGCAACTAATGTTTGCCATAGAGATTGGCCAAGCCCAAAATACCTGCACTTCCCAGTAGGCATAGAGAGGTAGACTCTTATTATTTACAGCTTGACTAAAAGCACAAGTGATAGGGAAAGTGGGGAAGAAATAAAACCCAAACAGAATGAGGAACTATCTCCTCACTTCAGTACATTTATGCTGTCATTTAATCCATTACAACCATACTTTGTCATTTCATTTCTACCAACAATGACTTTATTGATTGGCAATGTTTTTTTTTCTTATTGTTTTGTAGAATAAGGGTCCTGTGCTGCCCAGGCTGAGCATAGGGGCTATTTCACAGTACACTATAGTGATACAGGATTCCACCTCTCAGGGCTAGACAGGAAACCCCCCCCCCATTCTCTAGGCCCAGGTGAGCTCAGAGGTCAGACCCCCACTTCCAGGCAAAAGCAGACTGCCTATTTCAGGACACATCCTCTGGGCTCTGATAAGATCATGAACAAAGCAGCCTGTGATGGTTTTTTAGGTGGTTCCACCTTGGGTAGGAGCACACACCCTAATCCTTTCTCAGGGACAAAGACTATAAGGACCTGATAACCTCACCCTAGTGAAAGAGGAACTATATTCATTTGTTAATGTACTCATTAACTTTGAAAAGATGTTTTTCCATCTACCAACTGGCAGCCATGTGTAATTCTCTAGACCTAATACCCCTAGATAAAAGATACCACGTGGAGACTCCTGAGTGAGTTATTCAGTTCCTTCCCCCTTCCAGAAGCTCTGGTGCTTTTTACTTCTTCTGTATTCCTTTCTAACTTCTAATAAAAGTCCTATCTTACCACTGATCTGTGGTCCATGAATTCATTCTTCGAATCCCAGAGACTAAGGACCTACTGAAGAGTGAAATTCTGGTATCAATAGACTCAAACTCTTGGACTCAAGTGATTTTCTCACCTCAGCCTTCAGAGTAACTAGGACTACAGATGCACATTACCATGCCTAGAAAACTAGCAGTGGTTTTTAAAAAGCATTAAATAAATGATCAAAAACAACCAGGAAGAAGATGGCAGCCAAGTAACAGCTTCTTTGCAACAGGGCATGGTGAGATTCAGGGGAAAAGGCTCCAGGCATCTTTGGCTGGTGGGATCTGCCCAGAAACATCCCTTTGGGGACACAAGGACACAGCAAGAGACTTCTGGACTGCATGATGATAAAAACAGTGGAGAACCAGCAAGGGTGTGTGTATTTGTTTGGTTGGAGGCCACCAGCAGCTGTAACTACAGCAACAGCAAGATTGTAATCAGGAAAGGCCTTACCTGAGTGCTGTTTTTTTCTTTTGGATTTGGGCACTTGATGGAACTGCCTTGGGAGATCTTGTGCGAGAGTGAGGATGACTTTGAGCGCTGTGTAGGGCCCCAGACTGAGCCATTGAGCCCAAAGGGAGCTAATATTGTTCAGCTGTGGGCTGCCCACACAGCCGCAGTGGGAGAACTGCCCCTGCAGGCTTCACCCTCAGGATCGCAGCACAAGGATCCACAGGAAGATCTTGGGCAAGTAATCTAGTGACTGGCAGCCAAAAGGCAGGGACTGAGACACTGGGGAAAAGAGATCTCAGTGTTTGGCAGATTACAGCCTTGGCCCTCAGGGGCATAGAGGGAGACCAGTTTTGAGGGTGAGGATAACAGTTTAAAGTGTTTCTTAAATGGGCTGAGGAGACATTTAGGCTCTCAAGCCTGCGGGGTTTGAAAAATCAGCAGAGGCCTTCAGTCTCCATCTCATACAGCTGTATCAGCATGTGATTAACATCTCATACCCCAGAAGATCATCTGTTGCCTGGATAATTTTCAGCAAGATATATATACTGTTATGTTTTTTGATTTTGGGTTTTTTTTTTAATTTCAACAATTTCCCTCTAGATTCCACCCCCCCTTTTTTGGTTCTGTTTCATTCTTTTCAGTCTTCATTTTTCTAGTTTAAATATATTTTTCCACTGTTGCTTTCTTTGACAATAAGAACTTCATTTTTGCTAGTGTTTCTGCCCCTATTAATTAGCTTTTCCCCCAATTTTATCCCATATAGGTTTTTGTTTGGTTGGTTTGATTGGATTTATAGTATGTTTGTCTTTCCTCTCAACTTGGTAGAGGTGTGGTACTGTGAGAACAGGCTGGCAAACAGCTACTGGCCTCAAGTTACCCACCCAATACAGCACCCCCAGAGGTGGGGGGGTGGTTTAAGGTTGGGTCAAAGTACTCAACTATACACCTATATTGGTCCTGTCTCCCTCTTTTTGAGCCTCTTTTCTTTTTGTCTGTATTCCCTTTTACTTATCCCCCTCCTTGCATTTTTTTCTTTCTTTTTTAAAATCTTTTTCCCCCTATTGCTCTTCAATCTTTTAATCCTTTTAGTCCTGTGCCAAAGGACTCATTGAAACCTTAGGCCAGAGGCTCAGTAACTTAAAGAGCTAGAGGAACTGAAAGGAAAATTAGGGCAAGAAACAGATAAAAGAAAACACATATGAGAAAGAATCAGTAGAAAAATCCTGGCAACATGAAATACCAGTCCAGAGCAATCCCCCTAAGGGACCGAGAGGTAACTACTGCAGAGGATTCCACCTATAAAGAAAGGTTAGAAATGACAGAAGAGGAATTTAAAATACAGATGATGAATTGTATTGTATAAAATGACAGAAATTGCTGAGAAAACAACAAAGTGGGAAACAACCAAAAAACAATAAAGGAAATTGCTGAGAAAGTGCAAAATAACCAAAAGGAAATCCAAAAACAGAATCAAATAAGAGATGGACAATATGAAGAATATAGAAAGGATATAGCAGAGCTGAAGGAATTGATGCAGTCAATTAGGGAACTTAAAGATGCAATAAAAGTATCAACAACAGATTAGACCATTCAGAAGAAAGAATCTCAGAGGTAGAGGATAAAGCTCTTGAGATAACTCAGACAGTTAAAGAGGCAGAAAAAACAGAGAGAGAAAGCAGAATGTTCACTGATGGAATTATGGGACTTAATGAAGCATTCAAACATATGAGTTATAGGGATCCCAGAAGGGGAAGAAGGATGCTCCAGAGGAATGGAACCCATACTAGAGAATATTATAAATGAAAATTTCCCAGATATCACCAAAGATTCTGACACACTCCTTTCAGAGGGATATCAGACCCCAGGTTGCCTCAACTCTAATAGAGCTTCTCTAAGACACATTGTGATGAACCTGTCTAAAGTCAAGACAAAAAAAAAGATTTTTCAAGCTTCCAGAGGTAAGTACTAATTGATCTATAGGGACAAATCCATCAGGGTGACCACAGACTTCCTAATGAAAGTTTTCAAGCCAGAAGACAATGGTCACCTACCTTTAATCTACTTAAGCAGAACAACTTCCAGCCCAGAATTCTATATCCCACTAAGCTAAGTTTTAAAATTGATGGAGAAATCAAATTTTTTACCAGTATGCAAACAATGAGGAAATTTACCACAACAAGACCAGCTTTATAGGAAATACTTCAACCTGTTCTACACACTGACCATCACAATGGATCAGTAGCAAAGTAAGCACCCAGAAATTAAAGGACAGAACCTACCTTCCACAATGACACAAAGAAACAAAATTAAGAAAATAAGATGAATAGAACGCTACCACACTTATCAATTATTTCAATAAATGTTAATGACTTGAACTCCCCACAGAAGAAGCATAGATTGGCTCATTGGATTAAAAAACACAAGCCATCCATTTGCTGTCTGCAGGAAACACACTTAGTCTCAAAAGATAAATTAAAGTTCAGAGTTAAGGGTTGGAAGACAATTTTTTCAGGCAAATGGAATCCAGAAGAAAAGAGGGATTGTGATCTTATCTTCAGATATATGTGGATTTAAAGCAACTCAAGTCAAAAAAGACAAAGAAGGTCACTTCATATTGGTCAAGGGAAAAATACAACAAGAAGACATTTCAATTCTAAATATTTATGTACCCAACATAAATGCTCCCATATTCTTGATACAGATTGTACTTGGTCTGAGCAATATGATATCATATAACACCATAATAACAGGGGACTTTAACACTCCTCTCACAGAGCTGGACAGATCCTCTAAACAGAAATTAAACAAAGATATAAGAGATAAATGAGACCCTAGACAACTGTGCTTGATGGATGTATATCAAACACTCCATCATAAAAAAAGAATATATATTCTTCTTATCACCCCATGCAATATTCTCCAAAATTGATCATATCCTATGATACAAAACAAACCTCAAAAGAATCAAAAGAATTAAAATTTTACCTTGCATCTTCTCAGACCACAAGGAACTAAAGGTGGAATTCAACTCCAACAAAAATGTTCAAGCCCACACAAAAGCATGAAAATTAAACAACCTTATGCTGAATGATAGTTGGGTACAGGAAGAAATAAAAAAGGAAATCATTAATTTCCTTGAGCATAACAACAATGAAGACACAAGGTACCAAAACCTGTGGGATACAGCAAAAGCAGTCTTGAGAGGAAAATTTATCACTTTAGATGCCTACATTCAAAAAATGGAAAGAGAGATCATCAACAAACTCATGGCCATCTTATGTAATTAGAAAAAGAAGAACAATCTAAGCCTAAACCCAGCAGAAGCAAAGAAATATCCAAAATCAATTCAGAGATTAATGAAATGAAAACAAAAAAATCATTAGAAAGTTAATGAAACAAGGAGTAGTTTTTTTGGAAAAAAATTAATAAAATTGATAAATCTTTGGCCAGACTAACTAGAAATAAAAAAGTAAAATCTCTAGTACCTCAATCAGAAATGATAAAGGGAAAATAACAACTGATGCCACAGAGATATAAAAGATTATCTCTGAATACTCTACGAAACTCTATGCCCAGAAATTTGACAATGTGAAAGAAATGGGTCAATATTTGGAATCACACCCTCTCTCTAGACTTAGCCAGGAAGAAATAGATCTCCTAAACAGACCAATTTCAAGCACTGAGATCAAAGAAACAATAAAAAATTTCCCAACAAAAAAATACCCTGGTCTGAATGGCTTCACACTAGAATTCCATCAAAGCTTCAAGGAAGAGCTTATTCCCAGTCTGCAGAAATTATTCTAGGAAATTGAGGAAGAAGGAATTTTCCCCAACACATTCTACAAAGTAAACATCACCCTGATACCAAAATCAGGAAAAAACCCAACTAAAAAGGAGAACTTCAGACCAATGTCACTAATGAATATAGATGCAAAAATACTCAACAAAATCCTAGCCAATAGATCACAGCTTCTCATTAAAAAAGTCCTACATCATGATCAAGTAGGTTTCATCCCAGGGATGTAAGGCTGGTTTAATGTGCATAAGTCCATAAACATTATTCACCATATCAACAAAAGCAAAAATGTAGACCATATGATCCTCTCAATAGATGCAGAAAAAGCAGTTGATAAAATTCACCATCCTTTTCTAATTAGAACACTGAAGAGTATAGGCATAGGAGGCACATTTCTTAAACTGATTGAAGGTATCTATGGCCAACCCACAGCTAAATCTTACTGAATGGAGCTAAACTGAAAGCTTTTCCACTTAGAACTGGAACAAGACAAGATTGTCCTCTATCACCATTAATATTCAGCATTGTGCTGGAAGTTCTAGCCAATACAATTAGGCAAGACAAGGAAATAAAGGGCATCCAAATGGGAGCAGAGGAGGTCAAATTCTCCCTCTTTGCTGGTGATAAGATCTTATACTTAGAGAACCCCAAAGAGTCAATCAACCACAAGACTATTGGAAGTCATCAAAAATACAATAATATCTCAGGATATAAAAATCAACGTCCACAGGTCAGTAGCCTTTGTATACACCAATAACAACCAAGATGAGAACCTAATTAAAGACACAGCTCCCTTCACCATAGTTTCAAAGAAAATGAAATACCTAGGAATATGTCTAACAAAAGAGGTGAAGGACCTGTATAAAGAAAATTATGAAACCCTAAGAAAGAAAATAGCAGAGGACATCAACAAATGGAAGGACATATCATGCTCATGGCTGGGAAGAATCAACATTGTTAAAATGTCTATACTTCCTAAAGCAATCTACCTATTCTGTGACATCCCTATTAAAATACCAACATCGTACTTTCAAGACTTGTAGAAAAGGATTCTGTGTTTTGTATGGATCCAGAAAACCCTGCATAGCTAAAGTAGTTCTTAGTAATAAGAATAAAGCCAGGGGCATCAGCACACCAGATTTTAGACTGTTCTACAAGGCCATAGTGGTCAAGACAGCATGGTGCTGGCACAAAAATAGAGACATAGACACTTGGTATCAAATAGAAATCAGGAAATGAAACTAACAACCTACAACATCTAGTCTTTGGTAAACAAAACAAGAACATACACTGGGGGAAAGACTCCCCATTCAATAAATAGTGCTGGGAGAACTGGATATCCACATGCAAAAAACTGAAACTGGACCTGCAGCTCTCTCCACTCAGAAAAATTGATTCAAGGGGAATAAAGGACTTAAATTTAAGGCATGAAATGATAAAAGTCCTCAAAGAAAGCATAGGAAAAACACTGGAAGATATCAGCCTACGGAAAGACTTTATGAAGAAGACTGCCATGGCAATTGCAATAACAAACAAAATAAACAAATGGGACTTAATTAAACCCAAAAACTTCTGTACAGCTAAAGAGACAACAACCAAAGCAAATAGACAACCTACACAGTGGGAAAGGATATTTGCATATTTTGAATCAGACAAAAGCTTAATAACTAAGATCTATAAAGAATTCAAATTAATCCACATGAGAAAAGCCAACAATCCCATATGTTAATGGGGAAGAGAGATGAACAGAGCCTTCTTTCAAGAAGACAAATGAATGGCTAACAAATATGAAAAAATGCTCATCATCCCTAATTATTTAAGAAATGCAAATAAAAAGCATACTGAGATATCTTCTAACCCCATCTAGAATGGCTCACATCACAAAATCTCAGAACTGCAGATGCTAGTGCGGATGTGGAGAGAAAGGGATACTTTTCCACTGCTGGTGGGACTATAAACTAGTACAACCATTTTGGAAGGAACTATGGTGAAACCTCAAAGAACTCAAGCTAGACCTCCCTTTGGTCCTACAATCCCAGTAGTGGGCATCTACCCAGAAGGTAAAAAACCTTTTGTCATAAGGACACATGCACTAGACTGTTCATCGCAGCTCAATTTGCAATCGCTAAAGTGTGGGAACAGCCTAAATGCCCCCCAACCCAGGAGTGGATTAAAAAGCTGTGGTACATGTATACCATGGAATACTATTCAGCCATTTAAAAAATGGAGACTACAGTATTTGTATTAACCTGGATAGAAGTGGAACACACTATTCTCAGTAAAGCATCACAAGAATGGAGAAGCATGAATCCTATGCATTCAATTTTGATATAAGGACAATTAATGACATGGTGGGGTGGGGTAAGGGGAGAGCAGAGAGAGAGGAGGGAGGGGTGTGGAGGAAAGGAAGAGTAGAAAGAGGGATAAAGGGAAGAGGTGGGGTTACAGCGTGTGACACATCTTGTACCCTCAATGAATCCCCAACAATAAATAAATAAATGATCAAAAGACAGAGAATTGTTGGACATTATCTCATTTGGGTCCTAGTTTAATGTCTAAAATAATCTTCATTTATAAATATCTCATCTATTTTTATATACTATGGAATTAATAACCAAAGCAAAATCTCTGCATTAGAATAATCATTATTGCTTAGAGTCTTAAATCTTTCATATTTATGAAGAAAACACAGGCCTTCCCATACTGAAGCTGTTGTCATAAATCAGCTTTGTCAATGGTTAAACAAAATACACTCCTTCATTCAATGGTGAGCACCACCGATTTCCTGTGTTTCATTCCTGGTGCAGTTTCTACAAGTGATACTAATATTATAGTGATACAAATATAGCAGAAGCTAAGCAGGCATAGAAAGTAAACATAATGATGATAATAATGATAAAAATCAAAATAGTCATGTCATCATATTTTTTCTTAGCTGTGGCTGCATTTCAAATTCTAAAAATGTTAAGTCTTGTCTCACTGGAAAAATACACAGTCATAGATTTCCAACTGTATATTCTTTCTTCAAAAGAATTATCATCACTAGTGCAGAACTTTTTTTATGTTGTCATAAAGCTAAAAGAAGTCAATTAGGTCTAGTGCTTCATTAATGGTTTCTACAAATCACATTTACAGCCAACCCTATGTCCAGTGTGATGCTAAGAAATGCCAGTTAGAGAGACAAGTTTTGACACCCTTATATTATGGCATTGTAGAAACTGCGAGGGTAATTAATTTTTACTTATACTGTGATGAAACCAAGTTAAACTCTAAAAGCTATTTCCCAATTACTGATTTTAAGGCAACAAAGTTTTTGCAGAAAGCTTTAGTTTATATTATTGGTATGATGAAAGCTTTAATGAAATTGCTGCATGGCAGAAGCCACTGAACTAATAAGAGAAAATTCCAAAAATAAATGAGTGCCTAACTCCAAATCTACAGAAAAAAAAATTGAGAGCCTTCTGTTTTTCTTTGATTGCCTATTAATTTCTCATGATAGAGCCCCATGTGGCATTGCTCTGACAAATCTCACTGAAGCATGTTTTCTTTTCTGCAAATTAGTAAAGTTCTGCGTGTGATCTTCTTAAAGGGACTTTGCCTCCCACTGTTCTTTATTATTATTTTAAGGGGAGTAGGTGTTTTCTCATTCTCAAGAGTAACGAATGGGCTAGTTAGAGTTCTTTTATGGATATCGCAGTAGATAGAACCCATGAAGTTTTTTTTTTTTTTTTATTTTATTAAATGATAGCTGTGTACATTAATGCAAACATGGGGTACAGTGTAGTGTCTTCACACAGATTTTGACATACTTTCATCAAGCTGGTTCACATAAATTTCATGTTATTTGCATAGTCAT
>CAUYTI010066484.1:0-25813 GCA_963575145.1 Galago senegalensis | reverse complement strand
AAACTCCAGGTTCCCAAGCAGATATCCAAGATTATATTCCATAGATCTGAGAAAGGGCCATGAAATATTTACTACTTTCTGACTTTCAGCTTTTAATACAGTGTTCAAGCTTTTTCATTATTTTTTCTTGTCTTTTTATTAACTTACAAAAGCTGATTGCTAACTCATTATCAATTATTTCTTTCTAAAACTGACCCATTTTTAAAAATTGACCTGATCCATTAATTCACACAATCCCAGTTGAAACTGATTTGCCTGTTTAGACCAGCAGTTCTCAAACCCACTTGGCCTCAGAATCACGTGGGGAGCTTTTCCAAGTTCTGATGCTAGGTCCCGCCCCTGATCAGTTACATCAGCCTCTCTAGGCTTGGACCTTGACAATGGTTTCTCAAGTCTCCCAGGGATTCCCCGTGCCAGCCTGGATTAGAATCACCGGGTGGGACCCAGCCTAAAGTACTGACTCTGGAGAGACCCCCAGCGAGGGAAATAGCACAGCTCCAGCCTGATGAAGGTGCCAGAACTGAGAGAAGGACCTGCCGCCCAGCCCATCTGCCAAGAGTACTTACAACCGAGCTCTGAGGTCCTGGAGAGTTCACAAACTGAAAGCCCGCTCAGAGACAGAGTGCCGAGGTTCGCCTCTCCCAGCTGCCAGGTAATCATTTTACCCCCCAAAACGTGCAAACAAGAAATAAGACCCACTGCTTCCAGACTTGGGCAACTTTTCTCCTTCTCTTGCCTTCCTTTCTTCTCCTGTCCCCTCCCTCCCTTTTCCCACCATCTACCCACTGACTCCCTCCTTCTTATTCTTTGATGCTGGTTTTATTAGCATATGTCTTGATCCTAAGGCAATGTATGCATAGTAAGCCACCAAAATGTAGAGCTGCTAACTGGCAGACACAGGGATGAGCACTTTAAATTCATCATCTCATGTGATCCTCAGAGCAACCTTCTGGGGTTCTTTATTGTTTCTAATTCATTGTGAAGACGCTTCCAGACGGGTGCAAGCTGCAAAGCCACCTTCTGAACTCCCCTTCATGACATCAGACTCTGCAAACCTCATCTCCACTTTGCCCTGTCTGGCTCTGCCAACAGGGGGCGCCAGGAGGGAGAGAGAAGGGACTTGTTCTGGGATTTGCTTACTAGGCCTGTGAACGTCCTCCCTGCAACAGCGTTCACCTGGGAGGTCTGCCCCACGCTCCTCCTTGGAGCCTTGTGGAAACCTCAGCTTCTTGCCTTTGTCACCCCGCTGCCGCCGCCACCCCTGACCCTGGGGGTGGTACGACTTCCTGCAATTGTCACTTGTCCTTGTTTTCTTGCTTTTACAATGCTCCAGCTCCTGTTTAACCGATATTCTATGTTAAATTCTCTCCGTTAGAACAGTCAGTGGGTTTCTGTTTTCCTAACTTGACGTTAAATAATTTACCAAAGAACATGCAGCAAGACCTGGCAGGATTGGGATTCAAACTAGCTCCCTCGGACACCAGAGTTCTGGCTCTCACCCGCCACCCTGCAAGCGCTCCATGGCTAGCTTAGGGCCCTGAGAGAAGAGAGGCGCCCATGCTGGTCTGCATCACACCTCTGGCATTAGCTTTCTTCTAGAATCCCTGTTTCAAAAAATAAAAAAAAACCTTTATCATCATTAAAAACCAATAATCTTAAAGAAAATATGACTACGGCACGTGAAATGGATAAAATATGCTACATTCCAAAGCGCTTGAGGGTGATTACTTGTAATGCTAATTAAAGTCCTGGATTCTTGAAATAATATTTCACAGTGGCCAGTACAGTCATTAGGATGAAATTATGGTTCAGAAATAGTCAATACGTTAAGGGACAATTTATAACTTCATACTAATGCATACATTTGTACTATATTCCAGATTGTAATTAGTTGCCTAAGGAGAAATAGCTTCATGAAATATGTAATGGGTATCATACGCTATGGCTGCTCCATGCACTTTAGAATGTGGGGGGCCCAGTGCAGCTTGGTGCAGAAAAAAACTTGGCAGAGAAAAGCTTAAACTTTTATATCATCTGGGTCCTCCCTGCGGGCAAGTCCACAGCCTATTTCCTCATCTGTAAATACCTACTTCGTAGTCTTGAAAGTGAGGCCTATGGATGAACAGTGGCTAGCAGAGAAGGCATTTGAGAAATGTTGGAGTTAGTTTGCTCTCCCTCCAGACACACACGTATGCACACACCCCAGGATAACCAAATGTTTTTATAAAGCATTTGGGTAATACTGAGTAAATGAAGCATGCCATACACAGGACGAGGAAATAAATTATTCTCAAGATGACAGCTCTTTGTTACATTCATGTTGAGATGAATTTTAAAAAGCATTAACCAGGAGGGAACTATACAAAGTACAAAGAAAAACTCCTCTTAATCCTTCAGCTAGGAGTAAGCACGGCTAGCAGCTGGGCATATACCCTTTTAGACGTTTCTCCATGTATATACAAATAAATCTGTCACCTCAGTCCTTTGAAGCTACTCTTGTAGAAGGGAGAGTTTGTCTTGTTTATAACCATAGGGTGACCAGGCGGTAAGCACATAGGAAGCATTCAGACCTGTGTGTAAAGAGTTCTGGATCTGAGAAGGGAACCTGTTAACGTAGAAGAATTCTCACACCCTTCCCCTACACCGCCACACACTGTGGCACAGTGGCAGTTGATGGTGGGATAGGCCTGGAAACCCAACGTGAAGTGCTCAGTCATCAGTATAAGGCCCGAGTTTTGCTCTTCTGTTCTACTGGCAAAAGCCAGTGCTCACTGTATCTATAGGTTCATTGATTTGCAGTTTTTAGGTAAAAAGCTTTGGGGATAATATTTTTCTCTAAACGCTTTGAGTACCAGTGTCCCATAAGCTCTGAATAACCTTTACCGTTGTCTAGGATAGGGTCCTGGCAAGGAGCAAAAGGGACTCACAAAGGATGTTTGTCTTAGTCTGTTTCATGCTGTCACACAATACCCAAGGCTGGATAATTTATAAAGATCAAAAATGTATTCCCTCACAGTTCTGGAGGCTGGGAAGTCCAAGATCAGGGTGTTGGCACGAGCCCTCCTGACCTAAGCTCCTTTCCAAAGGCCATAGTTCCCAACATTGTTGCACTGGGGATCCAGTTTCTAAGACACGAATTTTGGCGGGTACGGGTTCAGGCCACAGTAGTGATTAAACAGCACTTAGTAAGATGATGAAGGTAAAGTGACAATGAGGAGGGAGGTACCCAGGGTTTTGTCTTCCTTTCTCTCACTTGGCACTTGTTCTCATTCTCTTCCCTTTCCTCTTCTTTCTCCTCTGCTTTCTACCGCAGCCTCCAGCAAGGACAACTGAGTTCACTGAGTAAGCACACAGCTGATGTAGCTCCCTGCACCCTGTAGCTGCCTCATTGCTACCCTTATAACCTTTCTTTCAGCTCCTTGGGTTCTGGGACAGCTCTAAATGTTAAGCTTTGCAGACCCAGTTCCCTGACCCCTCTGGGGGGAGATGGTTAGTAGGAGGTTGTGGCTGCCTCCCTTAGCCTCCTGAGTTCCTCTGTGCCAGTGGTGAGGGTTCAGAATTCATGCACTGTTGTTCTCAGCCTGCAGTGTGCAGTAAGGAGCTAGCCCTTGAGTACCAGCATAGTTGGCTAGGATGAGAGCCTGGATGCCTCTCAGGGCTTGAACTTGGGATGCCCACAGACTCCAAACCTTTTCCCTCTGGGTACCTTGTATACCTTAATTTCTCACAACACCAAAGAGCATTTCTTTAGAAAAGCATCATAGGCCATTGCCTGCCCTCCCTGTACACATCCATGCAGAAGGTTGGAGAAGCCTGTGAGTCTGGCCTAGATCTTCATGATCCCTGATACCTTAGTGCACGGCCAACTCCGTCCCTGTGTGATTACAGTATCTCTGGATTTGCTTTCGATATGTAAGCCCAGGCCAAAGAGCAGCCAGGTAGGTCCAAGAGTTTCTGACACCATTTCTGGTGAGGGCTGAAACCTGGACTTACCAGTTTGATCCAGAGAATAAGCTTCAGTCAACAGTGTGGACTTTTCCCAAGATTACTTTTGCCTCAGCCTCCCACATAGCTGGGACTACAGGCACCCGCCACAACGCTCTGCTATTTTGTGGTTGCAGTTGTCATTGTTGTCTAGCAGGCCCAACCCAGGCTCAAACCTGCCAGCTTCAGTATATGTGGCTGGTGCTCCACACACTAAGTTACGGGCACTGAGCCTATTTTTTATTTGTTATTGTTGGGGAATCATTGAGGGTACAAAGAACCAGGTTACACTGCTTGCATTTGTTGGGGACTTAAGTAAAGTCTCTCTTACAATTGTGTCCTGCCCCCAAGAGGGGGTCACAGTGGGGACCCCTCTCCCTCCTTGTCTCTCTCAGCTACCCAATTTCCCCACCTCCCACCCTATACTAGCATCAATTATTCTCATATCAGAATTGAGTACATTGGATTCTTGCTTCTCCATTCTTGTGATGCTTTACTAAGAAGAATGTGTCCCACCTCCATCCAGGTTAATACAAAAGATGGAAAGTCACCATCCTTTTAGTGGCTGAATAGTATTCCATGGTCTACATATACCACAGCTTATTAATCCATTCCTAGATTGGTGGGCATTTAGGTTGTTTCCACACTTTGGTGATTGTAAATTGAACTGCAATAAACAATCTAGTGCAAATGTCCTTATGATAGAAGGATTCTTTTTCTCCTGGTAGATGCCCAGTAATGGGATTGCAGGATCAAATGGGAGTCTAGTTTGAGTTCTTTGAGGATTCTCCATACTTCCTTTCAAAAGGGTTGCATTCATTTGCAGTCCCACCAGCAGTGTAAAATTGTTCCCATCTCTCCACATCCACGCCAGCATCTGCAACTTTGAGACTGTGTTGTGGGCCACTCTCACTGGGGTTAGGTGATATCTCAGGGTCGTTTTGATTTGCATTTCTCTGATGATTAGGGAGAATGAGAATTTTTCCATATGTTTGTTAGCCATTCATGTCTTCTTTAGAGAAGGTTCTGTTCTCCTCACTTGCCGTGCCACTGCATTTAGATGTCACGTCTCTCTGAGTCTCCTTCACTCTAGAAGAGCTCCCCTTGGCCTTTTTCTTTGAGGACATTGACGTTTTTGGAAAGGACCAGCCAGTCATTCTTTAGACTGTGATTCAATGTGAACTGATCATTTCTCCATGATGAGATTCGGATTAGGGCATACTGGCAGAAATGTTACAGATGTCACAGAGCTTCTCAACATGTTCAATTCTAGCAGGAGCAGTTTTGGAGAAATTAATTTAAATTTTTCTCCTTCTAGTTCCCTCTACCTTTCCCCCAAGTTGTGCAGATAGAAGATTCTGGCCTTCCCACCTCAGATTTTAGGGAGAACAGGACACAGTATTTTCTCAAGTCATCCCTTCCTGGCTTTTACATCCAAAAATGTAAGCATATTGAGAAGTGATGGAGGGAATTTGAAGGAAACAGAGAAAGAGAAGGAATTGCCTCCGATCAAAGACCCTATTCCTCCAGAGTGGGGAGAGGAGTGTGAGGTCTGTGGTTCCCACTGAGAGTCAGGACCAGTGTCCTGCTCCCTAGTACAACACAGCTGAGGCAGAACCTCAGAGGAAAGCACTGCATGGTACCTGGACAGGCTGAACCCTGGGCCTGGGGTTCAGGCTCACCAAAGACTTCTGTGCTCCAAGCAGAAGAACCATCAGAGCTTCCAGGCATGAAGCACAGTGCAGACGTGGACACCTGCTGGCTGACCTGGAGGGGCCGTAGTACTGCCTGGCCTCCAAAATAACCAAAACCTTCATGCTCTCCTGAGAAAGTGGCACAGCTCTAGGAATGACCACCTAGCAGGAGGTGGACTTCGCGGTAGAATTAAATTTATTTAAGAAAAGCAAAGCAAATGCAATATGCTTGATGAACAAGAGAGTCTCATGCTGAATGCTCACCCACAGCCCCTCTAACAGGTGCGGGCCCAGCTCGCAGCTCTCAGGGACCTTTCTTCTTGGAGCCCAGCCAATCTCCACACCTGCCCACTGCTGCGTCCTCTTAGTTTATTTATTACCTATGTCCTTTCCGACGATTCTGCCTCTTGCCTCTCCTTGAGATCAGTCTTCCAGTGGGTCCTTGGTCTTTCATCTCTGTCTATCCACTGACTAATGGGGCCCTTGCTCTGGATACAGATACAGATACAGGGGGAAGGGCAAAGAATGGGCAAGGTCAGGGCAGAGTATCTGCAGTAGTTGTCTATCCTGTGGGACAGATGACCCCAAACTCAGAGGTTACAACAGTTATCATCTCATAGTCTCCACACCTCAGGAATCTGGATGCAGCTCAGCTGGGATCTCTGGCCCTGGGTCTCTCATGGTGTCAGCCAGGGCTGCCATCATCTCAAGACTCAACTGGGCAGGCTCTGCTTCCAAGCTCACTCATGGGCCTCCACAGGGCAGCGCACAGCATGGCAGTTCCATCAGGGTGAGCAGAGAGGCCAGAGAAAGGGCACTGGCAAGACAGAAGTCACAGGCTTTTATAACCTAGTCTCGAAAGTGACATCCCACCATCTTTACAGCATGCTGTTCATTAGAATAACTCCAGCCTAGGGATGCTGAGAAAGAATGAGCCCCAGACTTAAGTTGGATTTTCCAACGTCTCAAGTCCCTCTTAACTATAAGATATTTTCAGATTAGGGTGTATTATCGAATCCAGCTTGGCTCCAATGTATAACCCGATTTTCTCATTAATCTATGTCGACAAGGCCAGCCCTAAACCAAACTGTGAAGTGGTCAACTGCGTCTTTGAGGCCACCTCTTTGCTTCTCTGCAGGCCCCTTTTGTATCCCTGAGGATCTCCCTGCCTCTGCATCCCCTCTGTCCCTCCCTCTCCCTCTGAACCTCTTCTGGTGACAGGCTCTGATGCCCTGTTTAGCTGAGCACTGGGGTTCACCTGCTACTGGCCCTCATGCCCTCACTTGTTGGCGTACGGACGGCAGAGGATGCTCCTGCAGGTGCCCGTCCTACAGGCCGATTCCCTTCTGCCCTGCATTTCCTCATGGATCTGCTCAGTTTGGTTCTACCTCTGGGCCCTTTGTTCTCTGCCCTTCAGCATCTAGGTTTGGGACTGTTTAGCTCCTACCATATCAGAGAAATCCAGCCAGGAGAACAGCCCCCACTCCACATCGCTCCTGCAGAGGGGATTCCTGCAGACAATGGTTGCAGAAGTGTTGAAGGGCCTGAGGGACAAGGGAGAAGGGGACCTGCTGGCCTGCTGGAGACTCTGCCACTGCCCTGCTGGGTGGGAAACAGGAGCTCACAGCCTGCAGCTGCCTCTGACAGAAGTCCCACCAAGGGCAGGAGACCATGGAGCCTCATTTCTTCTTCCTAATTTTGGCTCCTGCCAGTGCCTTTCACGGGCAGACTCCCAGCAGAAGCTGCTGTCAGGAGGAGAGGCTGGGAAATGTGGTCTAGACTCTGCCTCCACCATGGTGCCCCAGCCCTGCCCCTGCAGACTATGAGGAAGGGTAGGAATGGAGGAGCAGCCAGCCCTCCACACGCAGCACCTGCCATCTGGTCTTTGGCCCTTTGCCTTGGCTGCTAGGAGAGCACCCTCCAGTCAACCCCTCACCTGCAGTGGAGGGTTTCACTGTGAACAGAAACCGAAGGGAGAGAATGGAGTGAGAGCCACAGCTGCACAGGTATGGGCCGGCTCTGGGCTGGTCTAGCACTCCCCACACAGCCACGGCTGGCTGTTCTCTCTGATTGGAGGATCCTCAGTTAGGAAAACCTGAGGCTTTATTTTTCTTTCTTCAGCAACCATTCAGGATGGCTTGCTTACATTTTTCCATTTTGATTTGTTCTCTATTTCCTAGGAGATACGACAGAAATATTTCACTTGGGTGTTACACAAAACAGGAAATTGCATTTCATGGGGTTTTATTGTCGCGGGTTCCCATTTGCTCCCGGTACACTTCTAAGTCAAATGTCTGCCTTTGAACAAGCGGCAAATTTAGCAGCAGTTCAGAGATATTTATTGAAAGCCTGCTTCTACTGGCCTGGCTCTACATGAAGAATTTTTTAAAGAAAAGGAAAGAAAAGAAAAAGAAAACACGGCCCAGTCTTCATCTTTAAGAAGCTTACAGCTTTGTTAAGGAATGAGGTTTATGCACGTGCGACTTCAGAAAACAAGTAGTTAGTGTAAGCAGTAGATTCTACAGTGTTTAAAGTCTGTGGTCCAGATCTAAGGATTAGAGTCAGAAAAGCAAAGCTGTCTGGAAGGTAAAAGATAGGACAAGGCAAGTGCCTAGCAAGGAGGACTCTGACAGCAAGGCTAGAAATAAACCAGCATGTGTGCACAGGCAATAAGATTGTTTGGCTGAGGCCGAGCATGGTGGCTCATACCTGTAATCCTAGCACTCTGGGAGGCTGAGGCCGGTAGACTGGTTGAGCTCAGGAGTTCAAGACCAGTCTGAGCCAAAGCGAGACCCTGTCTAACCTGAAATAGAAAAAACTGGCCGGCTTTGTGGCTGATGCCTATAATCCCAGCTGTTCAGAAGGCTGAAGCAAGAGGATCACTTCAGCCCAAGAGTTTGAGATCGCTGTGAGCTATGATGCCACAACACTCTATCCAGAGAGAGGGAGTGAGACTCTGGCTAAAAAAAAAAAAGAAAAAGAAAGATTGCTAGATAGGAAAATATAGTAGTAGTATTGAGGGTCCTAAACATCAGAGGCTTAAGGAAATTGAACTTGAGCCTAGCATAACCAAATGTGGTCACAAAAACAATGAAAATTATAAACCGTGTCGTCATCATTCTGACTTTATAGACTAAAACATATAGACAGCCTAAAAGAAGAAATATTTTAATCAACATGGCTCGTATAATAAATGAGCAGCAATCTCAAACTCTTAGGCTTAAGCGATTCTCTTGCCTCAGACTCCCAAGTAGCTGGGACTACAGGTACCCACCACAACTCCTGGCTATTTTATTGTTGTTGCAGTTGTCATTATTGATTTTAGCTGGCCCAGGATGGGCTCAAACCCGTCAGCCTCAGTGTATGTGGCCAGCGTCCTACCCACTGAGCTATGGGCTCCGCCTGGTCCCTGAATTCTTGAGTTCAGAAAGCAAAGGATTTAAGCCCTAACTCAAAAGTTTATCCCAAGTCTTCAGTCCCTGAAGGCGTGTAGAGATTAGGAAAGCAAGGGAGGGCTGTATCAAATTTTCTAGTGCTCCTTCCCTCCTCCCATTTCTACCCCCAGTCTCTGCCATGCTCCCTAGGGCCTGAGCCAACCTGCCTAAGTAAACACTCAAGGGCCCAATCCTGGTCAGCATCATCTCAGGGGAGGAAGTTGGTAATCAAGCTCTGAAGCCCACCCTCGCAAGACACACACACACACACACACACACAATGCTGTTGTTAACGCTGAGAAGAGCCCCTCTAATGGCCACCTGTCTAACACCTGTGGGACAGAGGCTTGAAAGGCTGGCATTGCTAGGCTCTTCACAGAGGCTGCTGGAAGGCTGGCATTGCTAGGGACCTCACAGTGGCTTCTGAAAGGGTTGGAACCTCACAGAGGCTGCCAGAAGGCTGGCATTGCTTGGAACCTCACAGTGGCTACTGAAAGGCTGGCATTGCTAGGAACCTCGCAGTGGCTACTGGAAGACTGGCATTGCTAGGAACCTCACAGTGGCTACTGGAAGGCTGGCATTGCTTGGAACCTCACAGGGGCTGCCAGAAGGCTGGCATTGCTAGGAACCTCACAGTGGCTACTGGAAGGCTGGCATTGCTTGGAACCTCACAGGGGCTGCCAGAAGGCTGGCATTGCTAGGAACCTCACAGTGGCTTCTGAAAGGGTTGGAACCTCACAGGGGCTGCCAGAAGGCTGGCATTGCTAGGAACCTCACAGGGACTGCCAGAAGGCTGGCATTGCTTGGAACCTCACAGGGGCTGCTGGAAGGCTAGGAACCTCACAGGGGCTGCCAGAAGGCTGGCATTGCTAGGTATATCACAGTAGCTGCCAGAAGGCTGGCGTTGCTAAGAACCTCACAGAGGCTGCCCTTCAGGTTTTCTGAGTGAGAGAGGTAGGAAAGGAAATGAAGAGGTTGACTTCAGCCAGACTGGGAAGAGGCTGGTGCCCAGACTAAGGACTTTTTCCTCTGCTTCATAAGGAATGTAAACTGTTGAGTTTCCAAAGTTTTAGAGTAGATGGTGAAGTGAGCGGTTCTGGGTTTTATAACAGTAATGCATGCCTTCCATGCTTTGGCAATTATCAAAGGATAAATGATGACAATGAAAATAGCTAGCTTAAGAAATACAAAATAAAAATAAATTAAAACTTCTTAGTGTATGTCCCACCCAGTGCTGAGATAAGCCCTGCCCATACCCTTGTTTGCGCAGCTGAGGGGGGTAAGTGCAGAAATCAGCTCAAGGGCCCTTAGCAAGGCCATGCTCCTCCCTGCCCTCCTGCATGCCTCCTCAGTCACCAAGGACGGCACATCTCCTTCCCCTTGGCAACGCCTCTGTATTTTGATTTAGGGAAGTCTATAGAAATGAAGATCCAGGGCAACAGAAAAAGGGAAAAAAGAGAAAATTATCACCAAAACACACTACGAAAGTTGTATTAATTAGGGTTAAGTTTGGATCTGAGTCCAAATTCCAAATTAACAGTGGCTTCAACAAGACAGACAGAAGTTTTTTTGGTTTTTATGAGGGTTAATTTTTCTCTTTCCCATGTAAAAGTCTGGATGTGAGCTATTCAGGGCTGGAGTATGGTTCTGTTCCTCAAAATTCTCAAGGAACCAGTCAAATTCCTGATAACTATTCTACCATCCCAAGGAAGAAGTTCCCATCTTCATAGTACAAAATAGATGCCAGAACTCCGGTCATCACATCCATGTTCCAGGAAACAAAATAAAGGAGCAATCAAAGGAGATGTAAGGAGTACATGCTAGCAAATTTTTAGGAAGTGTTCTGGAAGCAGACAGGTGGTGCCTTTCCTCCCTACTTCCTTCCTGGGTTCCAAGATCCTATTCTCTATCCGAGGAATCAAAAAGGCAGTTATATGAGTGGGACTAGAAAAGACTGACAGAGAAACAAATAAGAAAACCCAGAAGAACAACAGCTAGAAAACAAGAGATACAGAGAAAATAAAAAACAGAAAAATAGCCAGGTGTAGTGGCTCACGTCTGTAATCCTAGTACTCTGGGAAGCCAAGGCAGGAGGATCACTTGAGGTCAGATGTTCAAGGCTAGCCTAAGCAAAAGCAAGACCATCCCCCCAGCCTTTACTAAAAATAGAAAAAACTTAGCTGGGTTAGGGTGGATAGCTGTAGTCTAGCTACTTGGGAGGCTAGAGAAGGTCCCTTGAGCTCAGGAGTTCAAGACCAGCCTGAGTAAGACCCCTTCTCTACTAAAAATAGAAAAACTGGCTCAGTGCCCATTGCACAGTGGTTACAGCACCAACCACATACACCAAAGCTGGCAGGTTCGAATTCAGCCCAGGCCAACTAAACAACGACAACTGCAATAAAAAATAGCTGGGCTTTGTGGCAGGTACCTGTAGTCCCAGTTACTTGGGAGGCTGAGGCAAGACAATCGCTTAAGCCCAAGAGGTTGAGGTTGCTGTGAACTATGATGCCATGGCACACTACCAAGGGCAACAAAGTAAGACTCTGTCTAAAAAAAATAAAAATAGAAAAACTAGTCAGACATTCTAGTGGATGCCTGTAGTCCCCAGCTACTCTGGAGGCTGAGGCAGGAAGATTACGTGAGCCCAGGAGTTTGAAGTTGTGAGCTAAGCTGATGCCACAGCTCTTTAACGTGGGCAAAAGAGTGAGATGCTGACTGAACTAAAAGTTGACCTTCCATTTGATCCCACAATTCCATTATTAGGTATCTACCCAGAAGAACAAAAGTCATTTTACCACAAAGACATTTGCACCAGAATGTTAATTGCAGCTCAATTCATAATTGCCAAGTCGTGAAAGCAACTCAATGGCCATCAACCCGTGGATGTATTAACCAACTATGATACACATATATACCCTGGAGTACTATTCGGCCATAAGAAAAGATGGAGACTTTAGATCTTTTATGTTTACCTGGATGGAATTGAAACATATTCTTCTTAGTAAAGTATCTCAAGAATGGAGAAAATATATATCTAATATACTCAATACTAATATGAAACCAATATATAAACAATTACATACCCACACAAACAATAACACAAATGTAGTCTAGCAAAGGGCGGGGACAGGAGAGGCAGAGGGCGATTGGTGGGATCTCACCTAGTGCGCATGACGGGAGGGTGTTTGGTACTCCCCTGGGGTGAACGATTGTTCTACAGCTTGAATTTTGCCTTGGAAGGGAGAACAGCGTAACCTAAAAATTTGTACCTTTATATTAATTTGAAATAAAAAATAATAATAAAAATAAATTATTAAACTACCTGCAATAAAAAAAAGGGAAGCAGAAAAGTGGTGGTTCAAGAAGCGGGGAGGTGAACAGACACAGGGAAAAGGAGAAGGGGGCACCCCCATATTAGAAAGAGCAAGAAAGCCAGTCAGGTCCAGGCTGACGGTCTAAGCCCTCAGGCTGGGTGGCCTGCCCATGGGCTGTCTGACCTGGCAGGGGCTTTCTCGAGGCCAGGCAGGTTAGAAGCAGACCTGTGGAAAGCAGTCTTCCACAGAAGGGGGAAGCAACATCAAAATGACAGGAACCAGAGGACAAGGCCTGGAAGCCCTCTGGGCAACAGAGAGGGGCATGGTGAGGAAGTCCGGCCTCTGCCGTGGCATGGAGGAGTGCACACGATGGACAGTGGGGACCACACCACCTACTCTATAGCCACGGAGAATGAAATGGGACAAGGGCTGTTCAGTAGAAGTTCCCTCGGCAGCGTCCTCTGAACCGTTCTGAGAATAGTGATGACAGCCTGCCGTGGGGACCTAGAGGTGTCTGCCGGGGACCTTGACTGACCAACCCTGGAAGAAAAGGGAGGAGAAAGAACCAACATTTACTCCTGAATTTCTACTTTGGGTAACTGGTGAGTGATCGTGACAGGGAATAAAGGAAATGCAGATTGCGTGGCAGAAAATCAATTGTTTTATTGACATTTATACCTGTGCAGAAAAGCATGAGTGGCCAATAAACACGGAAATATGTTCAACCTCACTCTTATCTAAAGAATGAAAAGTGAAACCCGATCCTTATTAATCAGACCGACAAAGATATTAGGTGGAAAATATCGAGTATTGGCAAGGATGGTGGTAAACAGGTATTGTCCTACATGGTTGATGGGGATGTAATTTATACAGCAATTTTTGCAGATGGTTTAGAAAGATTTATCAAAAATTTCAATGTGCTTTTTGTTTGATCCCATCATTCCCCTTCAAGGAATTTATACCAGAGCTTTCAAAGATAAAACCGCAAGGCTATTCAGGGAAGTATTGTCTGTGTTAGCAAGAACACACAGCTCCTCCACTTTCCAACTACGTGATCCTGGGCCAATTACTTACCCTGCTGTGTCTCAGTTTTTTCACTTGTAAAATTGGTAATAATAGTACTGAGCTCATTCATTTGGTAGGAGGATTAAATGAGATTCTGCAAGCCAAGCGCTCTGTACAAAGCCTGCGCTGTGATCAGATTCCTAAGATAGCAGCAGGGCTTCCTGACAGCAAATCAGCAGGGGGCCTCCCAGCCTGGAGGGAGTGTTGGGGCACAGCCCTGGGAAGCCAGTTGAATAGTTCTAGGATGACTCAGCAACCTGTAAGGCTCATCAGTAGGACATGGTCTTCAGTGTCAGGGTCATGAACTTGACTTTGTTCTCAGCAGTCATGCCACACCGGGCTATTTATCATCTGTACTTGAATTGGGCCTGGCTCTTTTGCATCCCATCTATCCACTTTTCTTACTGTCATTGCTCAAGAGCACAGAACTTAAATGACGTCCTGGGCCTGAGAATCTGCTCTTCCCGGCTCCACCTCCGTATCTACGCTGTGAGCATCAAGAACAGAGTTGAAAGAGTCGGCAAACAGACACCGTACAGTGTATTTTGTGTGCCCAGAAATAGCTCCTGAAATTTCACCCTTAGAGAGCCTTACATTTTGAGATTCCACAGTAGCCCTGATGAGCACATTAAATAATTCATCAATTCATGTTTAGACACAAGTACCTGTGATCCCATTGCTTTCCCCCTGGAGCTGTGATCTGTTTATAGAGACAGTGAGCGATGGGATGGGATGGAAGGAGAAGAGGACACTGTCAGAGCTTGGTCCACTCACTGAGGGAGGGTAGGCCTCAGCGAGAGGCTGCGGTGGGAGTCTCCTGGAACCTGGAGCAAGCGAAAGGGTCTCCCAGATAAACCTGGGGCCAGCTATACAGGGTGTGGAAGGCCACAGAATGTGGAGATCACAGGGCTGGGTACGGGAGATTGGCATTCCCATCCCAGCTTTGCAACTTAACAGGTTTGTGGACCTCAAGTTCTCATGGCTAATCCTCCCGTCTCTCATACCCTCCCCAAATTGTTTGAGTATGACTGTGCTTTGAAAAAATTTCCCACTGCCATCTAAACACAAGCCCTTTTTTAAAATCTTTGCTATTGGAAATGTCTCGTGGGGCCCAGCCTAAGCCAGTCAGCATGGGAGCATGCCCCAGACAGCCGAGGCAGCTAGTCTCAGTGCAGCATTAGCTGGGGTGTCTCAGAGTCACACACAGAAGCACTTAAATGACCCCATCATCTTTGCTGGGATCAAAACCTTAAATAGAACAAGTCCAGATGATCACAAGCTTCCTTCAGGGAGTTTCAATGACCAATTCAGGGCCTGCTGATGCCGGGATAAGACGGACAAAGAACTCGGGGTCTGTGCTTCTGGCCCAGTGAGCAGAACTGCCAGTGTAGGCGGTGGGGCCCTGTATCTGGGGGGCTCTCTAGCTCTAGGAAATGAGCAGGAGCTTATTTCAACTGTTATACTTGGATCACAGAGCCCTGATTCACCCAAGAGCAGCTCCCAGCCTTGCTAGACAAATACGAAGTGAGGTCTGCACCCCAGTGGAGCAGCTGCCCATGGGACAACGTGTTGGGGATACCATGAAGGAGAAGTGTGGGGTTGAAGCTGCTCACAGGATGGGAGAGAAGGGAGAGACACATGGCAGGACAATGTCCAGTAGTATTTCATATGTACAGTGGGAGTGCAGGCAGAAAGAGCCCTCCCCAGAAGTCAGACCCAGGGTCAAGTCCTTGATCCACACTTTCAACCTTCCTCAGCCTCAGTTTCCTCATCTGCAGAAATAGGGAAGAGACAGCTAGTGCCTCTGGCCGTGGTTGTCATGAAGAGATCCTGTTTTATGGAGCACTGTACATGTAATTGGTCATAAGGACATATTAATGACGCACTATTAGTATTAGTGGCACCTTGCTAATGACTTGAGTCCTGCAGGGAACACTGGGAGGGAGAGGGGATTTGATCATGAAGGCTATTGACAGACATTGCTGAAAAGGTTTCCATTGGAAACAATCGCTTGGTTTTATGTCAACATCGCAGGAATCACAGAACTCAAAGCCGGGAGAAGATGGATCCATCACCTAACTCAAGCATCTCATCTTATAGATGAACTAACAGGGGCAGAAATGTGAGACTCCCTCTGATTCCTTGTTGCTTTATACCACGCTCCTGCCCCAGACCAGATGCTCGGTATTCATGCTCAGCACTTACACGTGTGTCATACTTGGGCACAGTGCTAGTAAGACAGAACTGAATGAATTCCCCTGCCTGAGGCTCCCCGAGTGACGGGTAGTGAGAAGGAGACAAGCAAAGGACGTGGGGTTGGAGCATGCAGGTGCGTTTTCAACGGTCCTCAGAGCATCCGAAATACGTCAAGTACTTTTTAGAGAACGGAATTCAGTTGCTTTATTCTATACTTAGTATAGATGTGTAATTTTTTGGACAAGGGGGGCTGGCGAGGAAAGAAGAAGGCAATCATAATTCTTGCTAGTTACACATCCTGAACTATAAGTTTCTAGATATTTCAGTTCAGTGGTATTTCCTTCTCTTGCTGTGGGGGAAATAAAATCCCTCAACTGAAAATTAAATAATTTCTCACTGAAACAAGGGATGTGTGTGTGTGTGTGTGTACGGGTACAGCACACACAAACATATGTATATTGACTTACAATCGAGTATGAAATACCCATCTATTCCACATAATTTGCTCTGTCTAACTACAAAGGACTGCCCTTACTGGCTGCACAACTGAGTTCTATCTCAGCACTTCAGCATCCTCTTGCCTAGCTACTTCCTCAAATGACCTAGATACATTTTGATCCCTGGATAGGGATAACACGCTGCCCTGGGGAAGATTCTGTACTAGAAATTATTCAGGAGGTCTGGGCCGCCTGTCAAGAGTCAGCCGCTCTTTCCTTGTGGACGTTGGCTTCCTCCTTCGGGCTGGGGCAGGCAGGGGATTTGTGAACTAGGGTTACTTTATGGACATGGTTCGACAGGAACTTTTCTAAGTCCTTGCAAGTACATACTTATTGATGCCTCTAACCACCCTATGAGCTGCTATTATTATCCCTATTTCATAGATAAGGCTGAATAATTTATTTAAATACTGCAGTAATTTAGGAACTCTTGGACAAGGCTTCTGCCATGGTGAACATCACCCTTTTTTCTTTCTTTCTTTTTTCTTTTTGGTGTAGCTGGCAGGATTTAACACCATCCTTAAATGAAAATGAAACTTACCTAATAGCTTCTGTCTGGTAATATATGTTCTTAACTTCAGGGGGAGGGGTGTTATATAGCCCTTTAAGAATGTGATGAATGCAGGGTGGCGCCTGTGGCTTAGTGGGTAGGGTGCCAGCCCCATATACTGAGGGTGGTGGGTTCGAACCCAACCCCGGCCAAACTGCAACAAAAAATAGCCAGGCGTTGTGGCAGGTGCCTTTATAGTCCCAGCTACTTGGGAGGCTGAGGCAAGAGAATCAGCTAAACCCAGGAGTTAGAGGTTGCTGTGACCTATGACACCACAGCACTCTACTAAGGGCAGTAAAGTGAGACTGTCTCTAAAAAAAGAAAAAAGAAAGTGATGAATACTGTAGACCTCTTCCTTATATAATATGTTTTTGTTGAGAAATTAGCGTATATCCCAAAGCCAGCTGTGGAATCCAAGTTAAAAACCCTTGCTATAGTAGAGGAAAGCATTAGTACCCTCTGGGAAGAATGACAACTTCTCTCTCTATGAACTCCCAGCCAGAGAGACACAGAGAGAGATTCTGGAATCTACTATATTCTCTTTGTGCCACATGCCTCTTCCTTTTTAAATGACTCTAAATTAAAGATCATCTGGACAAATTCATATCCGTGGTGGTTACAGAGGGCGAGATTCTTGAGTACTTTCAAAAACTCTTGGTGTTTATATGTCTGTAATGCTTAACTATGTCCCTATAGGCAAATACTACTTTTATACACAGAAACGATATGAAAGAAAAAAACAAAAGTTGGAATTACAGATATACTCACATGGGAGCAAACTTGTGGCCATACGAGGCTATTCATTGCTGCTTCAGTTGCAACCCTCCCACAAGGCTGTGGTGGAAGAGGGGCTGAATATGCCACGGTGCCTCCTTTGCGGGCCGGCTGCTTGTGGTCACTAAAAACTACAAGGTAGCTGTAAATGTGCTGAAAGAACCGCACGTACATTGTTAGGAGAATAAAGCAAGATGCAGAAAGGGCTATGGGGTACAATAACTTTGTGGAAGAAAGGAGAATATTCACGGATGTGTCTAATACCTTCAGAAGAATCAGAAAAACCTGGCAACAGTGATTGGCTCTAGAACAGCGGTTCTCAACCTATGGGTCATGACCCCTTTGTAACAATGAAAACACATCCTGCATATCAGGTATTTACCTTGCAATTCATAACAGTAGCAAAACTACAGTTATGAAGTAGCAACCAGAATAATTTTATGGTTGGGGGTCACCACACCGTGAGGAACCGTATTAAAGGGTCGCGGCGTTAGGAGGGTTGAGAACCACTGCTCTAGAAGATCAGAACAAGAAGGTCACTCTGTGCCCTGATTGTACTTTTGAATTTCCTTCCATTAATACATTTCCCTTTCAATAAATAAACATAATGCAAGAAAGAGACCTTATCAGTCATTGAAAATGATCTCGCCGTTATCTGAGCATTTTCTTCCCACCCTGCACAGTCTGTGCTTTGGCCTGGAACACCCTTCTCTACCCCCGCTCGGCCAGTTCAGAGTTCCTGGTCAAGGTCTTCCCTGGCCTCCCGAACGGGTCAAACACCCTTTTCTCTTCCCTTGTAACACCACGTCCCGTTCCATGGAAGCCCTTCTCCCAGTTGCCACTTTCTATTTACATAATTACTGTTTGGTTTGTGTTTTCCCCCTTCCCCCTGGGCATAAGCTACATGAAGAGGAGGGTCTTTGATGTTGTTCATGAGCATAGATGTAAAATTTGGGACAGAGGAGTACGTCTGCTGTACTGGCATATGGTAGAGTATGTATCGTGAGTGATGGGTGAGTGTATGTCCCAATCACCACCTCTGCTAACCTGCCCAGTGGTCATCGGGCCTGTCCTTAAGCACCTGACACTTCTCACCATAGGTAATTTCAGTCTCATGTGGAACTAAACTGAGGCTCCGTGGCTTCCATACACTGGATTTGATTCCATCTCAGTAACAGAGGTCCCTTTTTACCTGGCTACAAATCTTCATTTCTTTCCCAGCCACTGACCATGACCTCCTTGAGGGCAGGGACGGTGTCATCTTCATCTCTGTATGTCTGGCCCTCCATTTAGGGCTTGGCTTAGTGTATGTTATTTGAGTAGAATGGTTCTTTATAAGGCACCTCTTATATTCTTACCTGTAAAAGTGCTCGGCTTGCCATTGTACCTCTGAGAGAACCGGCCAACATGCTGGACAGATACCAGAACTTCGGTCTTCCCCGTGCAGCTCCTTTCCATTGTCTGTATGTCTAAGAATAGCAACTAAGATGCCATGAGCCTGGGGAAAGCCACCGAGGACACACGGGGAGTGCTAGTTATGCCACTCTGCTTCTTTCTTCTTTCCAGAGCTGCTGCTCCTACCCTCGAGCATTACAGTATGTTTGACCTCATTTCTTAAAAACGCTGCCCTCACCTGCTCCCAGGCCCATTAGAATGGCTAATGTTATAATGTTAGTTTCTTTCTCAGCCTTTCCAAAGCCAGACCAGCAGCTTTATGAAATACTATTCATAAAAACGATTCTTGGTTCCACACCAAGAGGGACAATACCACTTAAAAACAGGTCCCCTCGGTTTGGCAGGTGTACAGGAGGCCGACCTGCAGTGTTCTCCTCTGCGGCACCTCCACTCAATGAGAATCTCCAAAGAGGAAAGGAAACCTGAAGGTTTGAGCTCCAAGGGAGAATTTTAAAAAGGCCAGTCACTCTAATCATCAATCCTAATGCTCAGAACTCTGATGAGATCCATTCTCGGGGGCTCTCCTAATGCTGAATCTAAGCCCTAGCAGCAGACGCCTCGCGGGGAACGTGAGCACGGGCACATCCCTGCTGATGTGCATGGCGCTTGGCAGAATGCCACCAGGCTGATGGGTCAAGTGCAGCTTCTCAGTCTTCTGGCCACGATCACCAGTAGAATCAGTCCATCCTCTTGCATCCTCATTACTCCTCTATAGGGAAGATATTCTGACCTGGTAAAGGGGACAGATGCAATAATTCAGTTTCTTTTTGCCATATTCAGCTTTCATGAGCCAGATAACAAATGGACAAAGGATCAGCGTGTGCCGAGAACTGATGAACCAGAGGGAGAAATTCGTTTAATGACTTAAGTGTGTTTTATCGAATGTGAAATGTAGGTTAATTCCCTGTAAATTTATTCACAGGATTATTTGTCTGTCCTTAGGCTGATTGCATGGCATGTAAGATTTCATCTCTGTACAAAACAGAACAGACCCTGCCTAGCGCTCTGCGTCTCCTCCCGGCCCCCCATCCACAGAGGAGCCAGAATCTAGCAACATCCACCAATGCTTGTCTCAATAGAAAAGACATTTTTTAGTTTAGGATTGAGAAATGGAAAAGTTTGCATTTCAAACTATTCAAAAAATTAATTTAAGGATCTTTATGACATTTTTAGAGACACTAAGAAAAATCTAAAAGCTGGACACCTACACAGAAATTCAGATATTGCTGAGTAGAGGCCAAAAAAAGATCAGGCAAGAAGAGAATTTCATCACTCTGTGGGTCCAGACGGGTATATATCCCCAAAGAGACAAATTTGTCAAACATAGCAACCAGGGAATAAGTCTATGGGATTTGGCTAGCAACTGTTTCTCAACTCTAATTTAAGAAACCCAGGATAGCAATCTCATGGGACTTATCATTATCATGATTATTTTGTAAAATGGAAAGGAGTAACTGGACAGGTCCTCTTGTATTACTCTCCCATTAGTTCCAGTAGCTTCTTTACCTCCTAGGATAAGTCCTTGGTTCTTAAAGATGTGGACAGTAAAGCAATTTGAAGGAGGATTTGAACAAGACTTGAAGCCATATACTCGGTTAAAATAGATGCCCACAAGACCCATATTTTGGGAGAAGAAAACGTGCGGGGACTCAGTTCACATTAATATCATCTGTGGTTTAGTGCGGTAATGCTGAAATCTTGTTACCAGAAACCATTTTTCCAAGTGAGAAGAGAAAAAATGGAATTGTAAACTTTTTTTTTTCCTGATTTAAGCTTAGCCTTGATTTCAGATGGAACCTATAGGAGAATCCTCAGGAACATTCACTTGACCTTGAGCAAGTAAAGTCAAAATGTCATATATTCTCCCACACTGATTTCATCTCCAAGACAAAGAGCAATGTGATCTTTTTATGATTCTGTGAATTCTAACTAATTTTACAGAAAAAAAGAATATAATTTTGTGTGTGTGTGATTCCAGTTAAGGTATTAGGCCATTGACTTGGGTTAAATGCCCCCTCTTCATCTCCTCTATTGAACATGATTATTTTTTTTTTGAAGAAAATAATGGAGAACCCTAGAAAAACTTCACTTATCTTGAATAACTTACCCAAAGATTAAAGAATGAGCACACTGGGTGATGCCCGTAGCTCAGTGGGTAGTGCAGAGCTCAGAGCTCAGTGGTTAGGGAGCTGACCACATACACTGGGGCTGGAGGCCCCTGGCCCAGGCCTGCTAAACAGCAATGACATCAACAAAATAGGCAGGTGTTGTGGAGGGCACCTGGAGTCCCAGCTACCTGGGAGGCTGAGGCAAGAGAATCACTTAAGCCCAAGAGTTTGAGGTTGCTGTGAGCTGTGACGCCAGAGCACTCTACTGAGGGTGACAAAGTGAGACCCTGTCTCAAAAAAGAAAAAGACCTGAAGTAGAACTATTGCAAGTCAGGGGCTATATGCACATTGCTTTAGCTTTCTCTGATGTCTCATATACATATAAACTTTATATATGAAAAGCTCAATATTTTTGTTTTATTTTTTGCAGTTTTTGGCAGGGGCTGAGTTTGAACCTGCCACCTCCAGTATATGGGGCCAGCGTCCTACTCCTTTGAGCCATAGGCACCACCCAAAAGCTCAATTTTTTAAAATCAAGGAATAACCTTACCTGCTTAGTGATTCTAAAAATGCATTGACAACTAGTCATAAGGTGGAGTGTGCCCCAGAGGTCTCAGGTGAGCAGCTATTGAATGAAAGATAGTTTTTATATGTCGGAAATCTGTCCTAGGAATAGACTGAACCAGGAATGACCACACGTGAAAGCCTCGGCTTTGCTTGCTACTCCTTAAATTTTACCCAATTCTCCTATGGAAAGAAATAAACTATACTGTATACTCTACTAAGCGACTTTGATAGAAGCATGTGATAAATGTAGCCATGACCACAGACATGGTGAAGACATGCAAGCTTCTATCCTGTAATTGCTTTGGACGTTAGGATTCCTTTGCATCGCCCCCTCCAGGTGAGGGAAGGGACGCTTTCTTCTTCATCTCTTGCTTGTTCTCACCTCCCACAGTCAGCTGCTTCCTCACAGCTATCATTCTATTGTTCTCTCTTACTTTTCTCTCCTCCAGCGACCTCTCTCAGTCTACTGAGTCCCTCTAGAGTAGTGGTTCTCGTCCCACTCAGACACGACCCACAGGAACTGTATTAAAGGGTTGCGGCATTAGGAAGGTTGAGAACCACTCTAGAGTCTAGAGCCTTCAGTGTGCTCATTCTTTTTTTTTTTTTTCTTTTGAGACAGAATCTGAAGCCCTGGGGTAGATGCCGTGGCCTCACAGCTCACAGCAACCTCAAATTCTTGGGCTTAAGCGATTCTTTTGCCTCAGCCTTCCAAGTAGCTGGGATTACAGGCACCTGCCACAATGCTCAACTATGTTTTGTTGTTGTTGTTGTTGTTGTTGTTGCAGTTGTCATTGTTTTTTAGCTGGTCCTGGCCGGGTTTGAACCCACCAACCTCGGTGTATGTGGCCAGGGCCCTACCCACTGAGCTATGGGGACCACCCAGTGTGCTCATTGTTTAATCTTTGGGTAAGTTATTCAGGATAAGGGCATACTCTGATATCACTACACTTACTTGATAGAGAAGAAGGAAAGTATAATCAACCTGGCATTCCAATGGGAAGAGCGAGAGAGTGAGGTCCCAGGTCTCAGGTGTAGTGTTGGGGGTGAGTCAGGTCAGATATCAGGTCTCCAGAGCTCTGGTCCAGGGTTTACTTCCTCCCAGGTTCTTTCTTAGATGCCCAAGGATGAGGCAAAATTATAAATATAGTTTTGATCAGTTTGAAAATATATTTCCAAGCTCAATGATTAGAGTGCCAGCCACATGCTCTGGGGCTGATGGGTTTGAACCCATCCCAGGCCTGCTAAACAAGAAAAATAGCCAGACATTGTGATAGGTGCCATAGTCCCAACTACTAGGGAGGCTGAGGCAAGAGAATTGCTTAAGCCCAAGAGTTGGGGGTTTGCTGTGAGCTATGATGCCAGGGCACTCTACCGAGTGAGTCTGTCTCAACAACAACAAATATATGTATTTTCTACTAGGCCCAGTGGCTGTGATCCCAACAGTCTGGGAAGCCAAGGAGGGTGGATTGCCTCAATTCATGAGTTTGAGACCAGCCTGAGCTAGAGTGAGAGCCTGGCTCTAAAAAATAGTTGGACATTGGAATGTGAAGTCCTACACATGTGTTAGTGTGCTAGTGTGCTGATGGCAAAATAAACCTGCATTTTCTTGAAAAAAAAAGAAAAGCGGCTCGGCGCCTATAGCTCAACCGGCTAAGGCGCCAGCCACGTACACCTAAGGTGGCGGGTTCGAATCCCCAGCCTAGACCTGCCAAACAACAATGATGGCTGCAACCAAAAAATAGCCGGGCGTTGTGGCGGGCGCCTGTGGTCCCAGCTACTTGGGAGGTGGAGGCAAGAGACTCGCTAGAGCCCAGGAGTTGGAGGTTGCTGTGAGCTGTAATGCCAGGGCACTCTACCCAGGGGGACAGCTTGAGGCTCTGTCTCAAAAAAAAAAAAAAAAGATCTAACCGTTCTAGGCCATGTGTGGTGGCTCACACTTGTAATCTTAGCACTCAAGGCAGGTGGATTGCCTAAGCTCGTGGGTTCAAGACCAGCCTGAGCAAGAGCGAGACCTCATCTCTAGAAATAGCTGGGTGTTGTTGCGGGCACCTGTAGTCCCAGCTACTTGAGAGGCTGAAGCAAGAGGATGTCTTGAGCCCAGGAGTTTGAGGTTGCTGTTAGCTGTGATGCCATGGCACTCTTAACAAGGGCAACAAAGTGAGACTCTGTCTTAAAAATAAAAATAAAATAAATAAATAAAGTAAAATATAAAAAAAAAATCTAACTGTTCTAGGCACTGGCATGGGCTTTGTGCATTCCTCTTGCTAAAGCAGGGAAAGGGTGCTGTTTTCTCCTCATTTCACAAATGAGGGAGGATAGGAGGTTTGTCCTAGGTGCATCCTGAGTAGTGAGGGCAGGATTTGAACTCAAGTCCTGCTGACTCCAAGGCTCTGAGCTTTTGCCCCATGTAAGAGTGTTAAAGATAAACCATCTGAACATCACTCTGTGCCAGGCAGATGGTGTGTGCTCCACTGTCATTCCACTTAAGACCCACCCCAAGAATTATCATGGCCAATTAGAGATGAGGACTAAGGCTCAGAAGGGAATGATAATGTACCATCAATGACTCAACTTGGACCTGAATGTCCATCCTTGCACTATTAGGCTCAAGTGGGCCAGGAGTTGCCTCCTCAGAAGGCCTCTCCCAACCTCTGTGACCCCACTGACTTTCTCTGTGCTTACACATTCTGCCCTGGGTCCTTCTTAAAGCATATCTTGGTCAGTATCTCTCTCCTATCAAGTATTGACTTCTACCCAGGCATTGAGAACCCCAGGCTCACACAGCTCAGCCCTTGTTGGGCAATAGCCAGGATCTGCAGGACAAACAAGTGGACAAATAAATGGATGATCAAGTGGGGGAACTTCCTTTATTCATTCCTTAAAAACTTATTAAGTGGCCTCTATGGACCAGATGCTGTGCTGGGCACCAGAAACATGCCACTGATAAACACGGAGCAAACCCCCTGGCCTCATGGACCTCCATTCAAGGTAGGGAAGGAGAAGACCAAAGAGGACAGCCAGCCAGCCCAACACCCTCAGTCCCTCCCCACCTTGACCTCCTACAGTCTATACCACCATGAGGTAGGTTATATGCCACCCCCTTTGATACCCACATTGGGACTTCCAGCTATGAGAGCTGATTTGATTGAGGCTATATCATAGGTCAGAAACCAGCTTCAGGCCAGTGACTGGGCTCCATAAATACAGGACCATGCACTGCTCTAGGGGTAGTCTGCCACATTTTAATAAAGGCAGCACCACTCTTCTTTTCACATAGGAGTTCCTGTCTGGGGGAGGGGAACAAAATGGAGCCTCGTTCCTGGGAAGAGTCTTAATGAGGAGACAAAGCAGTGAGCAGGTAGGTAAATGAATGAACTCCAGCATCAGCACCTTCCTCTCCCCTTCCCAGGGCAGCCCTAGAAAGCCAGCTTTTCACACCCCTCTCTTGTCTTGGGGCACAGGTTCTCAGCCTGGGGTCCTATCCAGGAGGTCCCCAGCTCAAGGACCCACTTAGGACTGAGACAGCAATAACAAGATGTTAGCACTGCCACCCAGCCCTTGACCTTTTAGGCTTTGGCCTTGCTCCATATGCAGTGCACACATTGTTAAGTTTTCTGCCTCCTCAGCCTGACTGGCAGAAATGAGGAACAGGAGCCAGTAGCTACTATTTGCTGTCCCCAAGGCCCTGCAGTTTCCTGTTTAAAATCCACAGGATGGCTGGGTGCAGCGGCTCAGGCCTGTAATCTCAGCACTCTGGGAGACCAAGGCGGGTGGATTACCTCAGCTAACAGGTTTGAGACCAGCCTGAGCCAGAGCGAGACCCTGCCTCTTAAAAAAATTGCTGGGTGTTGTGGCAGGCGCCTGTAGTCCCAGCTACTTGGGATGCTGAGGCAAGAGAATCGCTTAAGCTCAAGAGTTTGAGGTTGCTGTGAGCTATGACACTACAACACTCTACCAAGGGCAACAAAGTGAGACTCTGTGCCCCCCAAAATGAAAAAAATAAAACTCACAGCAATCAATTTTATTTTTTTTATTTTTATTTTTTTTTTGAGACAGAGCCTCAAGCTGTCCCCCTGGGTAGAGTGCCGTGGCATTACAGCTCACAGCAACCTCCAACTCCTGGGCTCAAGTGAGTCTCTTGCCTCCACCTCCCAAGTAGCTGGGACCACAGGCGC
>CAUYTI010066480.1:0-50419 GCA_963575145.1 Galago senegalensis | reverse complement strand
TTAGATCCCATGATAGTCGTCTCTATTTTTTGTTTTTTACTAAAATTTTTATATTTTTATATTTAAGTCTATCACCCATTTTGAGAATTAATTTTCACATAAGGTATGAGGATTAAGTTGAGTTTTTTTGTTGACCTATACATTTTCAATTGTTCCATTAACATTTGTTGAATCATTTTCCACTGGATTGCTTTGGAACTCTTGTCAAAAATCAGTAGGTAGATTGTATAGGTCTATGAGAGTGTTTGTAACATGTTTCTGTTTCTCTTAGATTAGTCATAAGGGATGGAAGTCTGTGTCATAGAGAATATTTTATACATCCTCAATGATATCAGTCTTGTTGACTTTATTCTGATCAACAGATAGTGGCATGTCAACAACTACAATTTGTATCTTCCTTATAATTAGTGATGTTGGATACTTTCCTATCTGTTTACTGGCTATTGGATACTTTCACTGTAACATGTCTGTTCCAATTTTTTTGCTCATTATAAGACTTTGATTGTCCACTGATTAGGTCATAGGAATTCTTTATGTATTCTGGATATAAATCTACTATATAAAATTGCAAAGACATTTGCTTATTTTTTGTTTTTGAAGAGAAGTTATATTCTAACGTTGTTCCATATAGTGCCCTAAATATATCAATTACATAAAGTTGTTGGTAAGATTGATCATATCTTTTATATTCTAACTAAATATTTCAATTATTTTACTATTTTTCCTGTAAATGATTGAAAACAAATGTGAAAAATAACCATTTTCTATTTCTCCCTTTAGCGTTGTTTTTCTTTGTTTATTTTTTAAGTTTTCCTAGGAAGTTCATATAATTATAAGATCGCACTGAATATTTAGTGCATTGATAATTTTGTTTTAACAATTATCCTTTTTTGCCTCTGATAGTATTCCTTATCTTGAAGTCAATTTTGTCTCAGCAGTGTCCCTTTATCATGATCAGTGCTTATAATGTCTATCTCTTAGCATCCTTTTCCTTTTAACTTCTCTGTGCCTTACACTAAAAGGATGTCTCATATAAATAACAAATAGTTGGATCATGCTAGGTCATACATTCTGACAATCTTTGCCTTTTAATTTAATGTTTAGCCTAAATTTTAGTGTATTTTCATCTCATTACACATAAATTTGACCTTCGGTTTTTATTCTTGCTCTGTATTTTCCATTAGTCTCCTTTCCAGCACTCTCCTTTCCTTACGTGTTGATGAAGTTTCTCAGTGGTATCATTTCCATTTTACATGAACAGTTCTCTCAACTGCTCTTTGAAGTACATATTTGCTAATGACCAATTATATTTATTGGTCAGCAAATGTTTTATTCAAACATAATTTTGGCTAGAGAAAGTTATCTGGATGATAGTGCTTTTATTTACAACTTTGGTCCTGGAAGATTCTTTCATTGCCTTTTATCTTCCATTTTTATTAAGAAGACTAAGAAGAGAATTTTCTCATTGTTCTTTTTGATGAAATAAATGTTTTTTTCCTTGGGCTTCTCTGAAGTTTTTCTCATCTTTCATTTTCAGCAATTTTCCTGTGATAGACCTTGGGCTTTTTCCTGGTTATATGTTTGTGTCATCATGTCTGAATTTTACTAGGCTCTCCTAGATTGGTGGGCTTTTGTTTTTCTCAAATTGAGAAAACAATTAGAAAGCTTTGGAAAATAGTTTTCCACTTTTGCCCCAGACTTTTTTTTCTCTCTTATTATACTTCAACTAAATGTATGTTAGAGCACAGAGGGCGACATGTATATGAGCCAGATCAACAATTATATTCCCTGCCCTCCAGTTTAGGTGTTTTCTACTGCCCTGTATCTATTCACTGATTGTTTTCTTCTGTACCAAATAGTCTACAGTGAAGGCCACTTAGTGAATTTTTCATATTCGATTGTTTTTTGTTCTTAGCTTTTTGTTGGGATTTTTTTTTATTTTGTTGCTGTTGTTGAGAATCTCCATCTACCACTTTGTTAAATGTACCTTTTCCTTTAAACTATTGATCACATTTATAAAGTTTGGCCTGATAATTACTACATGTGCATTTTTATTGGCTGCTTTATTTACCCTTCTAAATGCAGGTCATGTTTTTAGGCTTACAGATAACTTTAGTGATTTTTGATTGCATGACTGTTATTGTCCATTCTCTGATTTAAAAAAAAAATGTGGAATATGCTATCTTCTTTGAAAAACTATTTAATTTGATTCCTGCTTTCAGTTAATTTCTTGATGGATAGAAAAATTTTGTAATCCTAGAATTTAGGTCTTGTTAAGGTGAATATTGAGTACCTAAGTTCTATCTTTCGAGCAGAATAATTCTAAGTCCTTGCCTTTCTGTTATCTCTATTAAAAGGCTGGGTTGCCAATCACCCTCACGCCTATGGTTCATCCTATACGGGTACATGTGAATCTCTCTAAATGTAGAATATAAATGTCTTAACACAATAACTAAGAAAATGCCATGAAGGCTATGTTAACCAGTTGGATGAAAGTACTTCAAATTGTATTCAGAAACAGTACACTGTACCCCATGATAGTATTAAGGTACACTGTTATGATTTAATAAAAGATAATTTTTTTAAAAAGGCTGGGTTGGTCATAAAGGTATGTGCCAAAACTCAGAGGATGTACAACACCAAGTTTAGATCATTATGTAAAGTCTGGACTCTGAGTGATATTGCTGTGTTAATGTAGATTCATCAGTTGTAGCAAATGTACCATTCTGGTGTGAGATATCGATAATGGGGGGATTCTGTGTGTATATAGGGACAATGGAGTATATTTGAAATCTCTGTACTTTCTTCTCAATTTTTTCATGAACCTAAAACTGCTCTAAAAATAACTCTATCAAAAAAGTAACATGAGATTTAGGTTAGCTTCCATTTCCAAACTTATTCAGATTTAATCAGAAATCCTAGTTAGAAACGTGGTCTATGGGCCAGAATTTTCTTAGAGTTCCTGCCTTTTAATTTGCTATTATAATTAAACCATGATAAATTTATGAAAAATAAAATACATAAAGGCATAATATGTAATTGTAATAAAGTGCATAAAGTTTAACCCTATTGACCTTGCCTCTGAAAACTGTAAATTTTTTAAGTATGTAATCCAAGAAAAATTTTATTCATATGAATAGAAGGAAAGGCCATTTGAATGTAACTTGTATCAATGCCATGAGGACATCTTGGTATTATAATAACATTATTGGTTAAAATAAAATGTTATTATAAATTCAGGTGACATTTTCTTTACACTTCAAAATAAATGTAAAGATATTTTCAGGAGATGTTCTCAAAATGTTTTAAATATCATTAGATTAAATATACCTTCTATTGAGATAGAGTCTTTCAAAAGAAATGTATCTTAACTAAAAATATAAACCTTAAAAAAGTAAGAAATTTGTGTCATATGTAGCTAATTAATCAAAATGAGTTCTGATCTAAAATATTTGCACAGAGGCTGACATGGTGGCTCATGACTGTAATCCCTGCACTTGGGAGGCTGAGGCAGGTGTATTACTTGAGCTCATGAGTTTGAGACCAGCCTGAGCAAGAGTGACACCCTGTGTCTTAAAAAAAAAAAAAAATAGGCAGGAGTTGTGGGCACCTATAGTTCGTTCCAGCTACTTGGGAGGCAGAGGCAAGAGAATCTTGCTTAAGTCAAAGAGTTTGAGGTTGTTGTGAGCTGTGATGCCATGGCAGCACTCTACTAAGGGCAACAAAGCGAGATTCTTTCTAAAACAAACACACATCTATAATCTTAGCATTTTGGGCAGTCGAGGAAGGTGGATTGCTTAAGCTCATGAGTTCAAGACCAGCCCGAACAAGAGTCAGACCCTGTTTCTACTAAAAATAGAAAAACTGAGGCAATAAGATTGCTTGAGCCCAAGAGTTGGAGGTAGCTATGAGTTATGATGCCATGGCACTCTACCCAGGACAACAGCTTCAGACTGTCTCAAAAAAATAAATAAAGTAAAATGTTTACACAGAGTAATCTTTTTGGTAACTTTCCTTGATTAAGTGATATTTTCAGATAATAGAACATACAATTGATTAAAAGTATAAAAATTAATATTATAAATGGTTAATAATTCTGCTTTCTATATATTTGATTCTTATAATTTTTTTTGAGAAACAGTAAAACCTGCAGGAATAAATAAATCAAAGTACTATTTCATAGAAAATAGTTTGGCATTGGTTTGATATTAAACAGGCATTCTAAATGCTCACCATTTATCTTTAAATTTAACTCAAACCAAGATTATTTTGCAGTATAGCACAGAGATATGGGCAATAGCTTAGATACATTTCCTAGTAGAGAATAGATTAAGTCTAGTTTTATGAAGTTTGGAATAGCTTACAAAATTGAAGTTAGGGGGATTCTAATCTGACAGTAGCCTGATAAAATTTGGACTTAAAGCAAATTTTGCATTAAAAGCTCTAGAAGGGGGTAGCTTCAAACACATTTAATAAGCACAGATGATTTTAAAATAGTTAAACATATAGTCTTCTGCACTAAAGCAATTATTTTCCTGTTTCAAATAATAATGCTTTAGAAAAATTAAGTGTTCAACACTGTAATGGGGACTGGTAGGGTAGCCTAGAACCAAAATTCATTTATTCAACTCATTCTTTGTGGTGGTCTTAGTTTCCTGGAATGCTCAAGGGTGATGTCCTTCATTTCAGGCCCTCCTGTGACATAGATGGGGTATGGGAATTCTAAAATTCTTAGCAAATTATTTTTATCTCTGTTATCCCTCACTAAAAAAGTTTGCTTTGAAAAGTAAGTCCTATCAATTAAATTTTTGAGATTTAGCTTATCTTTATTGTGCATAAGTTACATAAAATTCAAAGATATTAAGGATTATTATGATATTGATACAATATTAAGTTCAGTGAATTTGGCAACTATACGTATCATTAAAAGAACATTTGCGTCTTTCTAGAAATTACCTTGTGCAAATTTCCATTCAATTCTAGTACCTAACCACTGGCAACATTTCTTGATAACCTATAACTATCGCTGTATATTGTACCTGCCTATTACCCTGTCTGTAACCCACCCCCATGTCTCATATTTCCCATTACTACCATGGCTGTTTATACAATTTATCTAAATGAAAATCTTAGAATATACATTCTTCCATGCATAGTTTCTTTTGCTTAATATAGCATTTTGATTTCATCAATGTTGTTGTGTTTATTAGTAGCCCTGTCCTTTTTATTGCTGAATGGCATTTCATTATATGAACACACCAACATTTGCTTATTCCTTTTCTTATAGATACATGAATTATTTTTTGTTGCTTTTATTTTTCTCATAGAAATCTTTTGTGGACATATGTTTTCATGTATCTGGGGATGGAGACTAGTTATGGAGTTGAAGGAATGGAGAAAAAGTGCTGAATAGGGTATAGTTAAGTGCCAGGAAGTTCTCCAAAATAATTGTTCAGTTGTATATTCCTGCCAGCAAAACTTTTAACATTTTGCAAGAGTTCTGATTACTCCCTTATCTGTACTAGCATTAGGAATTATGTTGTTGATTTTAAGCATTCTAGTAAATTGAAATGGCATCTTAGTATGGTTTGCTTTACATCTTTCTAATGACTATGAGATTTTCAAAGGATTAATGGCAATCCATAAATCTTCATTTTATTTTTTTGCAGTTTTTGGCCGGGGCTGGGTTTGAACCCACCACCTCCCACATATGGGGCCGGTGCCCTACTCCTTTGAGCCACAGGCACCACCCCACATATCTTTTTTTTTTTTTAATGAAGTTTCTATTCAAGTCTTTTCCCAATATTTGAGTGAACTGTTTGTATTGTTGGTCTGTCAAAGTTCTTTATATAGCTGGTATATATTATGTATCTGCTTATTTAACTTATTGATGATAACCTTGGATGGTTAGGTGTTGTTAATTTTGATGAAATTCAATTTAACACCTCAGTTAAACTTTTCTTTAATGTGGATACTCTTTGTGTCCAGCATAAAAGGTTTCGGTTCCTGTATAAGAAATATTTGACTTCAAAGTTTGAAGACATTGCCTATATATTTCTGACTTTTTCATTTTGGACTATGACCTATCTCAAAATAATTTCTGGTATGAAGTGAGCTTTTTTTAAAAGATATTTGTTTATGTCATATAAGTTAAGCGATTCCTTGGCATAAAGTTATTTGTTATAATCTCTCACTATTCTTTTAATGTCTACAGGGTTTATTGAGAAAATTAGACTTTCATTCTTAATTGTGCTAGATCCATTCTCTCTCTGTTTTTTCTTTCTAAGTATCTCCTTTTGCTTGGTTAAAATAACTTGGAGTTTGCCAATTTTCTTCATTTTTTCAAAGAAACAACTTTTGGCTTTGTTAATTTCTCTTGAAAATCTTGATTACTTCCTTTTTTTGCCTTACTGTGTGTTTAATCTTATTTTAGTTTCTTTCTTTAGAATATTGGGGCATATACACTACACCACTTCTTCTGTCCTATCCTTGGCTAGCCACCCAGTGAAACTCCAAAGTGTGTTAGAGTTATTACCTCGCCATTCCTGCCCTGACGCTGCTCCTCAGCTAGGCCACTGACACATTCTCCACCTGCTGCATCACTGTTTGGTCCTACCCCTAGCCACCAGCATACCCCTTCTATGCTCGTGGTGAATGGCCTTGGGGACAAGTATGTGGCTGGATTTGAGTTGTTCTGTGGCTAAGTTTCCTTGCGATTCCAATCCATCCGCATGCTGTATGTGTACTAAATTTCAAACATTCGACTAGACTATCAGTTGTCAAATGCTGTATGATAAACTTTTCTTAAACAGTGGCTTGAACATTAACATTCACTAGATTCTGATTGTTGAGGCAACTGAACTCCCCATGATGTTTGTGGAAGTTGGTCATTCATGTTGCTCAAGTCGGGTGGTAGCTCTGCCTAGGGTGGAAGATCCAAGATGGCCTCTCTCCTAATTCCAGAGTCTTCTTTTCTTTTCTACATGAATTTTCTATACACATGGTGTTTCCAGAGCTTCTCCATATGACTTTTCAATCTAGCAGCATAACCTTAATTTCCTTATGTCATAGCAGCTGGGCTCTGACAGGGAATGGTCCAAAAAGATAAGGCTCAACGTGCAGATGCTTTTTCAGGCTCTGTTTGTGAACACTTCTAGCTGTGCCTTCATCAGAGCCAGCCCTCTTCTAGTCTGAGTGGGCTGATTCACTGTGGGCCACCACAGAGAGTTTTTTCTTATTCCTGGAGGTCCATGTCAGATTTCTCTTCCTCCTGTCACTCAGCAAGGGATGAAAACAAGTGTAATTGTCTCTCCCAGAAAGGACTGTTTATTACCTGCTTTGGTACTTTTTACTTTCTTTGTATCTTCAGAAATCAGATACATTAAAAGACAAACAGGAAGTCTATGATCTTTTTTAGATGTCCATTGTTCTGACTGTTAAAATAGAAGCAAAAGTATACTGCAAATTTTGCATCCAAACCTTTCGTGGAACCAGTTCTCACTACTTATATTTAACACTTTCTGACCTGTACTTGATACTTCAGGAACACAGAACTTTCTCCTTCACTAAGTGGATGTTCTTATCTACCGAAGGTGCAGGGAACCAAAGCCAATTGAAAAGGTTCTGCCTCAACTTTCTGTCGCCAGAGCTACAAATGCAAGTGATGTATCCTAATACAATATAGCTAAGCTAATATAGCTTATTTTCTCACTAACAAGACTTTAACACTATATATGAAGAGCTTTTCCCTCAAGTCCCACTTTACATGTTTTATTGCTACTTTTTCCTCAATTTGTCCATCTGTTTCTTCTGGATGGTCTCCAGTCCTTTAAACCTGCAGTGGATAGTGTTCCCTGGTGCTCCTATTTCACTCAGAGCTTTCCCCATCACAGAAACTATCTCTGTATATTGTCCTTGCCTATTACCCTGTCTATAACCCCCCCCACCATGTCTCATATTAAACCATGATCTCCATGAGAAAGAAGTAGCACTTCCCTACCTCCTATTTCTGTCTCTAGCACTGAGCTCAATGTCCAATACTCAGTGTTTGCACAAGAAGAGTGTATTAAATGAATGGGTCTGTGAATAACACACACATTGTCTGATCATGTTACAACAGCATGTTGGCAAAACCCAGAATGGGATTTACTAGCCAAGTGGTAGAATAGCAAGATGCCCAAATTGTAAAACGTGAAGCTACATGTGCACTAAGGGAAATGAAGGAATTTTGTTAGCTTGGCGTATTTATGTTATGTGTATACTAACTATGGAAGAATGATTCTTGAGGAAGAGAGAAAAGAGCGAGTAACTTTCCGTAGAAGGAATTTCATCCAGTGTCCTTGTGGGGTAATTCTACTTCTCCTTGAGGAATATTACTAATGAAGATAGATATGAGAACGGCATGGTATTTACAGTAGGGCTGAAAATCATTGATTAAAAAAAATAGATTCTCAAGTGCTGATTGGTTTCATATTATATTCACCTGTATGTACTTAAATTTCAGCAAACTGAAAATACTTTTCTATTAACTGAACCCAAGCAGCAGTTTACTAAGTGGCATTCTAGTATCCAAAAAGAGTTTAATGCAGCTTCCAAAAATGGACAGCGCTTCCAGTTAAGGGCAGTGAGCACCTTGGGAGAACTGGTTTTACAAGTCCATTTTATCCAGTACTTTAAAAATGCAGGGCATTACTAATACAGGTAGTCGATTTAACCCTTTTATCTAAAGACTATGCATTTCTAAAGGCCAAATGTGATTAATGTGAACGAATTATCAAAGAATAACCAGAACTCCAAGAAGAATGATTTTACCAGAATATTTCAGAGTTGGAAAGACTACAAAGATTAGCTCGTGCCTTATGAGAAATATAAAGGCTAAGTAAGTTAAGCCTTGCTTGTCAGAGACAAAAATTGTTGGCAGCAGAATCTTCCCATCTTGTCAAGATGTCTTTCCTCTTCTCCGCTACTACCATTCCACTCACCCTGCTTAAGCCGTAGAAGTTTTCCTTCTGATTCAAGCATTGTATGCTGATTCTGCCCCCACATCTTATTATAACTCACTTTTTCTGTCCAGATCTCAAAACACATGTCACCTTTGAACACGTCTGAAGTAACTCCTTCTTTCCCTACCCACAATATTTTATCACATCACCCTGTATGGTTTTCTTTGGCGTATTTACCTGAACTTGTCTTGTAAGTTTATTATATTTTCATATTCCATACTTAACCTGAGCAGCATCGCAGTAACACGACGCTTCACTAGCTTCTCTGTCATCAGAGCCTGTTACAATATCCGGCACTAGGAAGGACTTCAGTAAATACTTTGGTGAATGATTGAAATATATACCCATATAATATCTCTGGTACAGTTTTATTACAGTATTGTCAAAGACAAAAAAAGACCCTAAGAGTATTGACATAAATGTATAGTCAATTCTCTGCTCTTTTTCAAAAACCAAAGGCTTTTCTTTAACCTTTCTTCAGAGCATTTGTTAGGAAATGACAATCATTCTGTGACTGTTCATTGATACTCATGTATCAATATCAATTTCAAAGTGCATCCACATTTCTCTTGCTGTCTGCCTGCATTAATTCATACATCACTATGCATTTCACTTCCTGGCAGCTGCTGGTTCCAGATTCTCTGCTTTGCAGCATGGCGTCACTCAGTTGGGTGCCATCTGGCTGCCCTTCTTTGGTCCAAGTTTTGATCAAAGAATGGCAGACTGACTTGTGCCATTTTAAAGAAGACAGAGATTTGATGTGGAGCCAGGCCACTAAAATGTTTTCCTCAAGAAGAACGTGTACTAAGCATTAAACGGGGAACCTAGGCTATGTTTACACATGTGCCCGCGTGTGCGCCCACACACACACGCGCACACACACACACACAAATATATATTGTTTGTACTTAATGTTTGTCTCAGAGACGAATTGCCAGAAACTTGTTTCATCCCTAAAGGGAAATACTCTTTCCAATTTTTTAACTGATGCCGCACTCATGTGTGTAACTGAAATTATGCTTTATCAAAATTAGTGAGGGATTTCATCCCCTGAAGTAGAGTAGTCTATTTTTTAACTGCTAGCAATTTAAAAAAAACACTGTGTTGCTTGCAGTTTAATGATTTGAAACACCAAAAAAAAAAAAAAAAAAAAGGAAGAAATGCTTTAAAAGTTGGTTTGATTATGATATAAGAGTATAGAAAACATACCATGAAGTTTGGCCCACATCTTTTCTCTGACTGTGATTCAAATTTTGTTTAGTTATTGATACCTCATCTCATTTCCCAAAATATAATAACGTACAACACATGAGATAAAGACAATGGCACAGAGAAAGAATCAGAAATTATTATAGTCAATCTAAGGTTAAATTTTAAATGTGAAAAACAACATTCCAGAAGGTAATAAAGATGGTTAATAAACCTATCCACAGTGGCTAAGCAAAATGGGGAAACATTTAGATAATATGATATATACTACAGTGTCCATGAGATAGGTAGGTTTTAAATATTAGTTCTTTAAGAACAGCAAACTTATATTTAGTATTGAAGTTTGAGAGAAACATCTCTCAACACTTTATAAAGATGGCATCAGGTCTTTTTTTGGAACATACTCTTAACCTTATCTCTATAGTTAATTCAGTGGAAATTCTCCTGGAACAAGATCAAGCATAAAAATACAATTCTCAAAGAACAGATTCTAAGAGGTAGCATAGATTTGTGTTTGAAATTTGGTTTTCAAAGGTATCCTGAATTCGTTGTAGTAATTAAAGAAAGAAGATGTGCTAAGTCTGATTCAGGAACAACATTATAAAAAAATCAACATTGACAGGGCCATAACATTTAAACAACAACTATAAAAGAATGCTTGATAATGTCAGAGGATTGATATCACCCATAATTTTCTGCTTTAAAATTTTGGCAATATTATCACTAATGTACAAGACAAACTGCACACAGATGGGCATTCTTCTTCCAACTCTACCACTTACTGGGACGATGACTCAGGAAGGTTTTTTTTTTTTTTAGGTCTGTAAAAACAAAAAACAAAAGTAATCCCATCCATACCACATACCTTACTAGGAATTGCATAAATTACCACAGGTAAGAACCCCACCGCATTCTAACAGTACCTTAGCACATAAGCAGGAGCTCAGAAATTGATATATCACGTCCATCTTTCTGCCTATACGCTGTATCATAATGACATTTCTTAACCAAAGGAAGGACCCTTCCAGCAACAGGAGTCATTAGTTAAAAAATTACTTGAACTATAGGCATTGCAATTAGCAAATAAACATGGGCTGATAAGCATTTAGCTGCTAGTGGGCCGTCTCTACTCTATGCTGTTAATATGTTATTCTTGCAACCTGATTCCATAACTGCCTCTAAAAAGAAAAGGAAATGCCAAACTTTTCTCTTGGTACAAGAAAGTTTTAATTGAAAACAAGAGTGCCGGGCCGAATACAGCTTCAGCAGATTCCAGTTAAATTAGAAGGGGCTTTTCGTTTAAGTTCTAGTGTTGATATGTCACTGTGCTCTGTCACTTTGAAAAGCGATAGTGCTTTGTTATCGGCACTGAGCCCTGGCAGGCTTCTGATGTAGACTTAGACTAAAATAGAATGCCAAAATGATGAAGCCGCTGCTACCTTCAGAAACCTTCAGGCTGTGGTCACGGGCAAAGGTGCTGACATATTGCTCTGTCCAGCCCAGTGGGTTTGATAATCTTCTCCCAATCATTTTCACATTGCAGATCATAAATTGAAATCTTAAAAGGGTTGATTGGTTTTTGAAAAAACATGAATATTACTGATGCCATTTCATTCATGCCATCCAACACCATATTCCTTAGACAAATAATAATTAATTCTCATCTTTTATCATGCAAATTCTATTTAGGGTGTATTTAAAGAAAGACTCCTGTAACTTGAGGAGTCATAGCAGAACCTGGCCTGGGGGTAAACACATTCATTGAGTAAACATGGGTTGTGTGACCATCTCTTGTCAAGCATGAAGGTGGATGCTCAGAATGGAAAGACCTAACAGAGGTCCTGTTCTCAAGCACAGAGATACATATAGAGATAGGTAATTATAAAATAATACAGCAAGTGAAATATTATGCATAGAATATTACCGAAGCACAAAAAGCAATTATCTTGATATCTCTTAGGAAGAAGGTAACAGAAATAGTGCATATCTAACCAGTATACTTGTTCCTAATTACCAGCTCAGTAAATTCGATGTATGGCTGAATATTGATATTGATATGACATTACCTTTCTTGGCTAGGAACATGATTTCTCTTGGGAATAGTTGAACAAGCGTATTCAAATAAGGAATTTTCACTGGATAAGTGAAAATGTTTTTGAGGATTTATAATTGCTATTATTCCTTACTTCTGACCCCCTTCCTTGTACCCCCACAAAATTTAACTCTTTATACCCTGAAGTGTTTCAATCTTTTGTCCTTGACTCCAGAGAAAGGCAATCTCTTCTGAAAATGCTTTCCTCCAGCACATCTTCCACTCAGCATGTTTCTCCATATTAACCTCTATTAGAAATGCTTAAGCGTATAACTCAAGAGAATTTAAAACAGTATGCATTGTGAAAGGAAAAAATTTACCACACATGCCATTTTTCTAAAACAGATCTGTTTTCAATGTCTACTGTTTTCTGAGTTCCTCTCCTCCACAGGTGGTAGGATTTCAGTAATACAGCAGAACTCCTGTAAGCTTTCAGCACCGAATATTTCTTATTTTTCTTCCTTTTTTCACACCACGGAGTAATACTCAAATTGCAAATGGCAACTGGTTCACAACTTTTCCATTGACATCACATGGCCTATTATCTTTTCAGAGTATTTGATTAAGGGTAAGACTTTTAGAAAAAAGTATTTTATAGTTTATTTTAGATAGTTTAAAACTTGGTTTTCCTTACATGAATGCTGAAATATTCAACTTCTTCCTGAAAGCAAATAAAGGTAGACTCTTTCCCATCTTCAACAGGAGTTTTCAAAAGAGAATCAGTGTATGTTGGAGACGCATCTCTCTGTGAGCAAATCCCCAGAGTAACTTATTCCTGAGCAGGGCACACGCCCACAGGGCAGTCTGTGTCTCCGTCTAGAGCCACGTGTTGGGTAAACTGATGGCTAAAGGGAAAAGAAAGTCAAACTCGTTTTCCCATATTTAGAAATGCTCTTACTTGTATTTTGCAGTTATTTGACCATTTATTTGTCTGTCTTTGGAAACTTGTTTGTCATAAGGGTGGGAACTTGTTCGTCATTTTTACAGTTATATCGCAGTACCTGGACCAGTAGTCAGCACTCAGGAAATACTTAGTGAATAAATGAATGCTTGCCTTTGAGTCTGTGAGTAAAGAAAGGAACTGGAGTTGGAAGTCAGACTTAAAAGACAACAGCCTCATTTAGGCTAATGGTAAATATAAAAATGATAAGGAGGATGTGGATAACTACAGTGCTCCCGCATGACTGAGCAGAAACAGTGCAGGGAGTTTACAAACACTTCTCCAATTTATCAATTGGCATAAAGGTGGTAATGGATATCACATTTTTCCCCTTAAGCAGTGAATTTTAGAAAGTATTTCTCCTGGACAAAACTTAGGTAAGAAAGAAAGTATCATGTCTTATAATGTTATTTAGAGTTTGAATTTATTTTTTATATATTTTTTATTAAATCATAAACACATAGATCATGTATACATTAATGCATTTATGGGGTACAATGTGCTGATTTCATATAGAATTAGGAACGCTTACATCACACTGGTTAATATATACCTTATCTCATTTACTTAATTTTTGTGTTAAGACATTTACAAATAGATCTGACATGTACCCTTGCATTATGTACCATAGGTGTGATCCTCACATTCACCCTCCCTCCATCTGACCTCCCCACTCCCTTCCTATCCACCCGCCTCCTTCATCTTGGACCATAGTTGTGATCTACTCTTCATATGAAAGTGTGAGTGAAAGTGTGAATTTGGTTTCATAATAGTACTGAGTACAGTGGGTATTTTTTCTTCCATTCTTAAGATACTAAGTAGGATACATTCCAGCTTCATCCATGTAAACGTAAAAGAGGTAAAGTCTCCATCTTTTTAAAGGCTGCCTAAGATTCCATGGTATACATATACCACAATTTATTAATCCATTCACGGGTCCATGGACACTTGGACTTCTTCCATGACTTGGCAATTGTGAATTGAGCTTCAGTGAACATTCTGGTGTAAATATATTTGTTATAAAGTGATTTTTGGTCTTTTGGATATATACCTAGTAGAGGAATTACAGGATCAAATGGCAGGTCTACTTTTAGATCCCTGAGTATTCTCCATACATCTTTCCAAAAGGAACATATTAGCTTGCATTCTCACCAGCAGTGCACAAGTGTTCCCTTCCCCTCCCCCCCACATCACACCTTGAATTTAAAAGGGAGCACTCTTTCTTAATTGGTAAATAATAATTACAAGTTTACTTATTGTGTCAGTAATAACCATCTTATTAAACTGTTTCCCCATTGTCAATAAATATAATCACCTGATTTCGGTTACCATCCAATTTCCTGGTTGAGTTTTTATGCACTTGGTGGTAAGGGAGTGAGTGACCTGCCTTCTCTAAACAAAGCCAAATGAAAAATGACTTAGATGCTGCCACGGAGGTGACTGAGGAGGACTAATTTGGTGAATAAAGAACATGTGACTACTGTGTCCTCATTCTTTCAATATTGTGTAAATAATACTCTTAAAATGCCAAACAGATCATAAGAATATCTATAATATTTTCAGTCATATTGAGACTGAGAAACACTAACAAGTTGTAGCTGTCAAAATGGTTCTCTTTACCGGGCAAAACAGTGAACGCAGCAGTAAGATGGATGAAGTCGTCAGCACTTATAAGAGAGCAGCCTTTGCTTCTATTTTCACATATTCTGTTGCCTTACACTATGGTTTTATAGCTATTCTGTGTGTGTGTGTGTGTGTGTGTGTGTCTGTGTTTTCTTTACACCTAAATTGTGAGTTTATTTAGCAATTTTATCACAGTTTGAAAAAAATCAGCTTGATGAATTTTTTATGAGAATTACTATGAGTCCAGTTCCATCTTAAGTAAAGATATTATAAAAATATAACAGATAAGAACAGAGAAGGCATTTTAATTTTTTTCAAGAATATTAACTAAAAAATGCCTTGGATCAATTTGCCTTTTTTCTTCCTTTCCACCCCCATTCCTGACACCCCCAAAATGCATATATATATATATATATAAAATTATTAAGATAAATGCCACAATAATTCACTCAGAGTTCAGGTATAGTTTTTATGAATTTATCTGGTTAGTGACTGAGAGATAACATCATCTAATAATTAATATTAAGGTAGGTTTTGTTTGTTTGTTTGTTTTTTGGCCGGGGCTGGATTTGAACCCACCACCTCTGGCATGTGGGACTGGCGCCCTACTCCTTTAAGTCACAGGTGCCACCTATTAAGGTAGTTTTTTAAGTGCAAAAAAACCAAAATCAAGTCATATATGACAAGTTTATATGTCATTATGGTTTAAAGCATATATTTTATGTAAAATCTAGAGATCATGTCATGTCATCTATTATTAATTTTGTTTAAGAGAAGGCAACCCTGAATAATGCATTTGGAAAATAGGCAATATTATATTAATTAGAGGAAAAAACTAAAACAAACTGAAACAAAATTAAACCAGAGCCTCAAAATAAAACAAGAAAAACCATAGTGTTATAAGAGGTCATCAAATCATTCCTTTGATCATTCTGAGAAAACAATAAAATGGTATCAGTGAATGCAGGATCTCCAGTGCGGTGTTTGAAAATAAGAATTTAGCTCGAGAGCTAGCTGATATGTATCACTGAGCCCCCTTAAGAAACCTAGAAATGATCTTTTAATTCTGTCATTCACAATTAACCATGTATGTGTTGCCACTAGTTTTGAAATTCATGGACTATTGGAAATTAAAAAAAAAATGAAGATGTCATATGCCCTCCTGAAGGAGCCTTCATTATATCAAGAAAAAGAAAACCCAAGTCAGGGTTGCTGCCTGTCTCTTTGAACTTCTTCAGCAAATGCTTTCATCCAGTTCTTTGATATTTAATGGTTTTTATACAACTGAAGGGAAGGATGTGGTAATATGAAAATATTTAAGTAAATCACACAATGGCCATTTCAGAAAAGATGTCTCTAGTTCATAAGCAGCCAGTTCTATAAACTATGCCATGCTATTTTGCAGCTAATTAGATAGTAAAAAGAACTTTTTTTATGATTGTACCAAGAGTACTTGTGTGTACTTCTGGGATGGAAGGCTGGAATGTAAGAATGAAATGGAAGGCTTATTTGAAATAAGTAACTAATCATCCATCTGTTATGAGCTTCAGATTCTATCAGCCTGCAAAATTATCTGAGCCATAGAATCTTCTATAATGTTCTCCCCCAGGTTCATGGGGAACACCAGCAAAGACCCAAAGTTGGATGGCCTTTTTATGGTATTTCTCAAGGAATTTTGGTTTGTCAGTCCCTGAAGAATATGTGAGCTACTACTACAGCTGTGTTTCCATCTGGGTGGGGAATAGCGCAAAACAGGACTCTGTGTTGAAAACTGTCAGCAGAAAGGCCATTTCCTAATATCAGACAGGATTGGGCAGGACACCAGTTAGGATCTAAATTCAGTAAATCTAAGTTCAGTAAAGACAGGTTGTTAGCATTTATTTCTAGGCTCTGAAGCAGTCCAACTTTCACTTGCCCCAGGTCTTGATATTTTGGAAATTTGGTAACTGAGTGGTCTAAATGTATAGTTTATACCTTCATATAAATCTCTTCAGATTGTATACACAACACTGACTTAATCGTATAAGTCTAAACTTGCAAGAGTTCTTTCCCCATCGTACTTTGAATTATGCTCATTTTGGGCTTCCTTCTAGCTCTCTGGTACATATTCTATACTGATTTTAAATTCTTTTTAAATGCTTTAAGGGCAGTAACCAAATTCAAGAGTTTGCCCTATTCATGCCTATATCACTGGTTCTTAATATACGATCTGGAATACAGTGACCGATTGTTAACACCAATAATTAGTCTATGTTGTTAAAATATTGTTATATCAACATAAGTTTTTTCTAGATAAACATGATCAGTAGTATATTTGCATTAGAGTATTACTATCTGCAGTTATCTATACACATACAGTCTTCCGTAAACTATGCCAGCCTTAATAGCAAGACAAAGAAGAATACATCTTAAAGATTGCACTCAGTCGGTTAAACATGGAATTTCCATATTACTCAACGATTCTGCTCCTTCATAATCTACCTAAAAGAATGGAAAATGGGTGTAGAAAACAAAAAATAAGTGTACAAATTACAGCACTATTCACATAGCCAAAAGGTAGGAAAAGTCTAAATGAACAGATAAAAAATGGGGTATCATCTGTACAAGGATCATAATGCAGCCATAAAAAGAATAAAATAATGACGTATGCACAACAAAAATGAACCTTTTGTATTCAATCAAAGAATCACAGGATTCGAGTTGACACAGACTTTCACCAAATATTTTATTCTATAAATTATATATATATAAATTATTTTTTTTTTGCAGTTTTTGGCCGGGGCTGGGTTTGAACCCACCACCTCTGGCATACCGGGCCAGTGCCCTACTCCTTTGAGCCACAGGCATGGCCCCCACATTTTATATTTTCAATGGGGAAAAATTTCTATAATGACCGAATTTTTTTTCTGTATTATTTTAAAGAAATTTTTTCTAGCCTTCTGGTTTGACTAGTTTCTCATGGGGTGTCCTTTCTTTCTTTTTGTTCACCTGTATGCAGTTGTTTCTTTTTTCTCATTTCTTTTTCAAGATTTTCATTTTTTAAATATGTTTTCTTTTTAAATTTGTTTTCTTTTTAATTATTTATCACTGACCCTCCATAGTCCATTATGATTCCACTTTGAGTAATTTATTTTTATTTTTCTTGGAATTATTTTTATTCTTTCATCCATGGGTTTATGCTTTTCAGTAATTTGGAAAATTCTGGGCTCTTTCTTCACCTAGAACAACATATGTCTTTCTTTTCCAGCATTCTCCCTTTTCTTGCAACCTAAACACGTAGATCGATCTGTCAATTTTTTTCAGTCTTTTTTTTTTAAAGCTGTCTCAGGTCCTGAGAGACCTTTAGACTAAGGGTCATTTACTTTTCAAACTAAGGAAATATTCTTCTGAGGGTTCTCATTGATGCCTAGGTCTTATTATGAGATCTTTCCATTCTGATGGGTAGAAACATAAGTTATTCCCAGCCTTGAGAGAGCTCCAGGAATTTTTCTACATACTTCTTTCTTGCATTCCCCTGGCCTCTGGCATTTTCTCTTGCGACTTGTACAGAACACTGCAGCATCAGACCTGGTGAAATCTTCCTCAGAGTTGTCTCTCTTTGCAGCTGAATCCTCTCTCTTACTCTGCCTCACACAATCTACTGTCCTCATTCCCCCCCCTCCATTATGATCTTTATTTCCTCAAGTTAATAAAATGGCTGGACTCTGTTTAGGGAACTCTCTTTTTCCTGGCTTAGAAATTTCCTCTTGGCAACTTGTTGGTATAACATAATTGCCTAGCTTATCATTTTTGTTTCAGTTATTTCAGGGATCATAGTCCTGTATGGCCTGTTGGCTAATGTCAGAAAAAAAAATTATTTCATATATTTTCATGTATTTCATGTGCAGTTTAGTAGCTTTAAGGAGAAAGGTCTTTGTTGTTCCATCCTAGCCAGAAGATTTAGTCTGATTTAGCATGCTGAGGGAAAGTGATTGGTGGAATACACAACAGGAAGTCAAACGAGGCAAACATGATCCCTAGGAAGGCTGATGATGTAAAATTTCTAATTATTCTTATACCTATAATAATTTAAGATAAGTAAATTCTTCAATAGTAAAATCTACATATAAACAAGGAAAAAAGACTAATGACATTTTGGGGGAGTTACCACACATAAGAGAGGAAAGATTTTTAAAAGTAGATAACCGTGGAATTATCAAAACAAAACAATGTTAAGAAATTAGGGGTCATCCTTGTAATTGGTTGGTATGTAATGGAAAATTTTTTTTCCCTAAAAATTCCAGCTGTATTTTTATTTAAATTTTTGAAAGGGTATTATCTTCCAATGAAGTGACAGTTGGTATGAAACATTTGTTCCTACTGACAAAATAGTGACATGGTGCCACAACAAGGGCCCACGATTCAAATGTTGTCTAGACAGGAAGGAACATTCTAAGCTTCCTACTTCCTGCTAGTATCACATTCTGTGTAAGAAAACATGCCTTGCTTTCTACACAGTAATCTGACACAGGTTTCACACAAATGAGAAATATACCAGTAGTTCTATAGCATACAGGAAATAGAATCAATTGATTAAAGTGAATTAGAAATTATTTAAGGGTAAAATCTATACTTCTTTTGTAAAAGCAAACTTGAAATTTTGGATAATTACTTCGTTCTTTTAATATACCCAGGCACAGACATATATACAATAATCGAATTATGATACTAAATTAAATCTGCTACCAAGCCATAAAGGAATTTTAATAGGCTAACTTGTTAAATATTACATTTTGTTTAGCAAGGTAAAAACATGTTAAGCAGATGTAACACTGAAAACTTTTGATCTAGTACACCTTAAAATATATCCTGGAATCCAAAGTTGATTGAAAGTTCACTGGAAGATGAAGGAATTTTATTATAAAATAAAGGTGAATAACAAATTATGTAAACAACTATAGGTATCTGGGGCTTTCTAAATAATACTTAAATTGCCAGAATTCTAATGATCAGAAATCATATAGAAGCTATCATCTGAAATATTCTGAGAATATTAATTAATTCTTTATTTAAACTCATTTGGAAATGCCACAAAGAAAGATTTTGAAATTCTCTGCATAACTAATTACAATTTTTAGACGTAAATTTCAAGTAAAAATACTTGTCAAATATAGAAGGATGACACTAGGAGATATTTACTAATTTATTTTGGCATCAAAGTCATCTCCAATTATAGGTCAACTTTGCTTACACATTTCCAAGAACTATCTATCATTCCTCAAGGTTACAATGACTAATAGTACAACATCTTCAGCGAAATCATGGTCTGTATTTTTAAATAATTTTATCTAAACTTTCAGTAATTTTATCTATGAAATTAATATAAATACTTATTTTTAAATTATATAATGCCAGAGTCCAACCTCTTTGGAAAGCACTTTGGCCTTAAACTATGTCATGTGTGAATACTCATACTCTATGACCTAGGCTAGGTAATGCCCCAGAGCAACTTATATCCATATATACCTGAATATATTCACAAAAAAATTTATAGAAGTATTGTTAGTAGTTTGAAATGAGAGAAAAAAGACCAAGTGTCCAACACTCATTGCCACTATAATCCATATATTAATTGGATTTTGCCATTACAAGATTAGAGGATAAAACATAATTTAACACACTAAAGTTGATAGCTGTAGCACACAAATACAAGTGGAACTAAAGAAGGAAGATATAAACATATATATATATATATATATATATATATATATATATAATGTGAGTTATTTTTTAAGCATTAAAAAAAGGCAAATCTAAACTTTATTCTTTGAGACCAACCCCTACCCAAGTGTTTTCAAAAAGATGATGATGATGGCAAGGGGATTATGAGCACACAGGGACGAGGGGATTATGACTGATAGGATTCTCGGAGTAAAGAGTAGCAAGATGGTTGGAAAGAGATAGATGAGGGGTTCTAGAAAGAAGCAGGACTCTTTATCTTGACCTGGGTGGTGCTTACATGGACAAATACTTTTAATTACATGCAGAATAGTAAAGTTGCATTTGCTCTACTTGTCTCAGTTTTTTACATTATTAAACATTTATAAAAAATAAAATTGCAGAAATAGACAATCCACCAATATTAGGTATCTAATAGGTTTTCAAGCTCTGTTAAATCTCTCGTCATTCAACTTTCTCTGTTTCACTTTTATAATTTGCCATGCAAATATTAAGCATTTGTCTTTATATTTCTGAACAGGATAACCTAGGATTTATTCCCTTTTTTCTGAAAAAAAAATTATTTCATAAATGCAGCTCTGTGAAATATCCCATATGCTGCTTTCTTATATATTACTAGAGTAATTTATGCCTTGCAAATTTATAGGTGAAATTTATTTATGAAAACATCATCACTACAACTCATAAAAGTTGCACTTTTGCTATTTACTTATAATTTATTAAGTTTTACCTTATGAAAAAGGGAAACAGAGCAGATTATGCTGTGGTTAGTAATATATGCTAGCCACTTATCACCTTTTATTGAAATATTACAGTCTGGGATGGGATTTGGCATGACTATGATTAAATACAGGAACATAGGGTGCTCATAATAAAAGAGCAGAAAATCCAACACTATGAACTAATTGAAAATAAATGTCAGAGTGAGGACCAGATACCCAGATTTCCCGGAGGACAATGATGGGATATCTGTGCATGATGTTCAATTTCTATAAAAATTCCTACCCACCAAGAATTAATCCAAAAAGTACAAAATGATTAAGAGGATTGATGTTCTTCTGTTAGTATTCTATACAAAATAGTCAATATAAAACCTAGAACAATCAAAATCATGACAAAATGTTAAAGATAACACAATGAAGACAACAGTGACTGTACACGATATGAAAAAAAGAATTGAAACTTATAGATTAACAAAAATGTGCACAGGAGAGGAAAACTCAAATGTAAGAAGGAGGAGTTTGGTGGGATTTGGTAAGTTCCTGTCTACAGGATCAGGGTGGGGTAAATGGCACACTCCCTGGGTGAAGGTCACACCCACAACTTGGACTTTACCTTACAAACACAAACAATATAACTTAATTGTATGTGCCCTCATAGTAACTCCTCCCTCCCCTAAACAAAGAAGAGTAGCTGTCCTTAGGTCTGAGACCAATTTGGTATTTGGTTTGCACATGGGTCATTATGAAATTTTTCAGATACACAAAAATCAAGAAATGCAAAATCTGCACATAAGGGAACAAAGCCCTCCCAGCAACACCAAAGCCAAGAAAGTTGAAACTTGCCCCGGTGAATCAAAGAAGATGCTTTGGATTGTGTTTCTTAGAAGTCAAATAATGGACCATCACACAGCCTGTCTCAAAACTTTCGTAGTGACCCACAAATGAATCGCAAAGGATAATATAGAATAATCAAAGAGTTTCTTGAAGAGTAAGCCTTCAAGTTGGACTCAGATAGTTTCTAACAAAGGTTGCACACCCTATGGGAATTTTGTGCAAATATAAATGATGTAGCACATGAAAAGCTCTTAAAATTGAGACTTCAAACATGTAGAGGAGAATAAATATTAGCGTAATTAATAACCTTTAAAGTTTATCAAAGGTGGCTCAGCGCCTGTGGCTCAAGTGGCTAAGGCGCCAGCCACATACACCTAAGGTGGCAGGTTCGAATCCCCAGCCGGGGTCTGCCAAACAACAATGATGGCTGCAACCAAAAAATGGCCAGGCGTTGTGGCGGGCACCTGTAGTCCCAGCTACTTGGGAGGCTGAGGCAGGAGACTCGCTTGAGCCCAGGAGTTGGAGGTTCCTGTGAGCTGTAATGCCATGGCACTCTACCCAGGGGGATAGCTTGAGGCTCCGTCTCAAAAAAAAAAAAAAAAGGAATAGTTGCCTTCAAAGAGGCCTGTGCCAAGGAGTCCTGAAGCTGCTTTTAGTTTCCCAATAAGTACACCTTTGCTGGTGCAATAAGTAAAGGGTGAGGCTGTTGGTTTTCATTGGCTGGCATCTTACTCTTAGCCACGGTGAGGAGGGCTGGCTGTTTTGTGATCCTCATATCTTTCTGGAGTCCTTCTTTCCTCTGTGTTATTCTGCTAGAATGCTGTTGAGGAGGCCATGGACATGTACCAGGAGCTACACCGTTGGGATGAGTGTATTGCTGTGGCTGAGGCAAAGGTACCCATTTTTTCTTCTCCACACTTGTTCAGAATTTGATTCCACCAATTTCAAGGAGGCCATAGGCACCAGAACAGGATTGGAACTTGGACCTGATATGGTAAGGGGTGAGGATATTGGTGACCTGGGAGGACTTCCATTGTTACAGAGGGTTTGGAGAAGCTTGGGAAGCAGAAGGGCAAGATGGAGAGATGTAACTTCTAGTACTACTCTGTGTGTGTCCAGGGGCACCCAGCCCTGGAGAAGCTACGCCGGGGTTACTACCAGTGGCTGATGGACACACAGCAAGAGGAGCGAGCAGGTGAACTACAAGAGAGCCAAGGGGATGGGCTGGCAGCCATCAGCCTCTACCTCAAAGCTGGGCTTCCTGCCAAAGCTGCCCGGCTGGTGCTGACCCGAGAAGAACTGCTAGCCAACACAGAACTAGTAGAACACATCACTGCAGCCCTTATCAAGGGGGAGCTCTATGAAAGGGTATGGCTGACTTTTCCTAGTCCTTATCTCCAGGGCTCAGGACCTCTTTCCCACCCAGAGGAGTCACGGAGTGTATAACCCTCCCTGACTGCTGACATTCCCTTCTTTTTAGAGCTGATACTTAATTCTTTGTGTTATAGGGGTATCATTGTAATGATATGGTATGTGTTAACAGGCAGGTGATCTCTTTGAGAAGATTCGCAATCCACAGCGGGCCCTTGAGTGCTACTGTAAAGGCAATGCATTCATGAAAGGTACTGGCCCCCTATAAGCCATTCTTTACTATTGTGGACTCTAATATGTCCCGTCCCATCCACCAACACTTCTTTTGTTGCATCTATTCAGGCTGACTGGTTTAATTTCTTCTCCGTCCCTCCCTTTCCCACCTATTACCCATGCTTCATTTCCCTGTCCTACTTCCTCTGAGTCCCATCCTGGGATTCTGAGCTGAGTACCCTTCTCCCTGGCAGCTGTGGAGCTAGCTCGATTGGCCTTCCCAGTGGAAGTTGTAAAACTAGAGGAGGCATGGGGGGACCACCTGGTACAACAGAAACAGCTTGATGCAGCCATTAATCACTACATTGAAGCCAGGTATGGTGGCATGGGGGTGTGTAGGAGATTTGGGCGTGAAATGAGAGGTAGTAGAGCAAGTAAGGACACCAAGGTCCAAAAAAAGAGATCTCAAAATGTAGATTGGAGTCTATTCGGGGAGTCTTTTTGCCCCCATTCATCTTTCACATCTCACACACACATATATATATATGTATGTCTTTCCCACTGTGCCAGGTGCTCCATTAAGGCAATTGAGGCTGCCCTGGGTGCCCGCCAGTGGAAGAAAGCAATTTATATATTAGATCTACAGGACCGGAACATTGCGTCCAAATACTATCCTCGTGTGGCTCAACACTATGCATCTCTGCAGGAGTATGAGGTAAGGAAGAATTGCTTTCTGTAGCATCAGGCAATGCAGTCCAGGGTAACAAGGAGAACCCAAAACAGGAAATGGAGGCCAGCTTACCAGATCCTTCTCTCTGGGGCTCAAACAGCATCCCCACCCTGAAGGAGAAGAGAGAAATTTGCTTTTCCAATTTCATTTTGGCAGGCCACTTCAAACCTCTAACCCAACACCGGGTATATAAAGTGAGTCTCTAGCTCTTTTCCTGTGCCAGCATGAGTGATTCTTCATGAATAACTCCAACACACAGTATATTTTTTGGGTTTTTTTGTTTGTTTGTTTTTGAGACAGAGACTCAAGCTGTCACCCTGGGTAGAGTACCGTGGCATCCAATCTCACAGCAACCTCCAACTCCTGGGCTCAAGCAAGTCTCCTGCCTCAGCCTCCCAAGTAGCTGGGACTATAGGTGCCCACCACAACGCCCGGCTATTTTTTGGTTGCAGCTGTCATTGTTGTTTGGCGAGTCCGGGCTGAATTCGAACCTGCCAGCTCAGGTGTATGTGGCTGGCACCTTACACTTTAGCCGGTTGAGCCACAGGCGCGGAGCCAACACACAGTATAGAATTTCCTTGTATTCCAGAAATGGAAGGCCCTTTAGAATTCTACTGTATTGTCCTTACACTATTTGGAGCTGTTTTGTTTTGTTTTGTTTTGTTTTTTTGGGTAAGAGAGTCTCAAGCCATCACCCTGAGTAGAGTGCTGTGGCATCACAGCAACCTCAAACTTTTGGGCTTAAGCGATTCTCTTGCCTCAGCCTCCCAAGTAACTAGGACTACAGGCACCCACCACAATGTCCAACTATTTTTTTGGTTGTAGTTGTCATTGTTGTTTGGCAGGCCCAGGCTGAATTTGAACCTGCCAGCTCCAGTGTATGTAGCTGGTACTCTAGCTGCTGAGCTATAGGCGCCGAGCCTGGAGCTGTTCTTTCTTTTTAAGCAGTAGAACGTACAAGACACCAATACTCATCTCTTCTTCTCTATTATTATAAAGTAGTTTCCAGGCTTTCCACCATCCCAGCTGAGGTTTGCTCTTTTCTCCTGCAAGCTGCTTTAAGTCTTTTGTTCTGACCTTTTGCATCTACCTCTCAACTGCAGATTGCCGAGGAGCTTTATACAAAGGGAGACCGGACAAAAGATGCCATAGACATGTACACCCAGGCTGGCCGCTGGGAGCAAGCCCACAAGGTAGAGAACACTGCCTTAGGGGTAGTGTTGCCTTGTCCCTTAGTCTCTGATCATCCCCTTTCACTGAGTTCCCAAAAAGCTGACAGAGAGTACCAAAATACGGTCTTGGCAACTTTGATCTGGAGCCTCAGGGAAGGGAAAAGATGAAGAGAGATCCTTGTTCCCAAACCTATAATTTTGAAAGAGAATATGAGCTTGGGAGCTAAGCAATCTGCAATGCTGCTTCTGAAGCCTCTGGTCACATTTATAACTTTGTTCTCACCCCAACACTTCAGAGCCCTGTGGGGCTCTGAAAGACATGGATAGAATGGTCATGGGAACACATACCCCCAGCACAAGGCATTACATACCCCCCTGCGTTAGCTTCTTATGGAACTGGAATTCCCCAAACTGACTAGTAGAGTACTAAACTGTGAATGTTGGGAGAATTCAGAGTTTTAAGCAAACAGGTTCCCTTGAAGCCATGCCTCCCTTGGGAATTGTCCCCTGAGGCTGCCCTCACCCTGCATGTCTGCATAGCTGGCAATGAAGTGCATGAGACCAGAAGATGTGTCGGTACTGTACATCACCCAAGCCCAGGAAATGGAGAAGCAGGGCAAATACCGAGAGGCTGAAAGGTGAGCTGTGGCCCCAGTGGAGGTGAAAGAAAGATGTGGCTTGAGGGGCTCGGCGCCTGTGGCTCAAGTGGCTAAGGCACCAGCCACATACACTAAGGTGGCAGGTTCGAATCCAGTCCGGACCTGCCAAACAACAATGACGGGGGCAACCAAAAAATAGCCGGGCGTTGTGGCGGGCACCTGTGGTCCCAGCTACTTGGGAGGCTGGGGCAGGAGACTTGCTTGAGCCCGGAAGTTGGAGGTTGCTGTGAGCTGTGAAGCCACAGCACTCTACCCAGGGGGATAGCTTGAGGCTCTGTCTCAAAAAAAAGACATTTAGAACAATGCCTGGCACATGGTAAATGTTCAGTAGAAGATAACCACTGTATTCTTCAATTCCAGAAGAGTTTTTGTAAGTGTCTTGAGTGCCTAAACAATGGTAGCAGCTTCAGTTTGATACATCAGAAGCTATCCTACAGCTCACTGGGGGTCGAGCATGAACTCTGTAGGTCAGCAGCCTTACCTTGTAAAGCTGATTATCTCTTCAAATCAGCTTTATGGCTGCAAAAGGTAAAATGTTTCCAGAATTCTTAGCTTCTCATTATCACTGAGCAAAGTATTCCTATAGTATAGAAAGGACTCTTCATTTTAATGTCAAAAGTATCACTAAATACTGCTTATGTATTCTGCTGTTAAATCAGTTTAGTTCAAATTCCAATTCACATAGTTACTTGTGTTACTGGTACCTCAGGAAAAAGAGTTTACAAAATTTATTTTTCCTGATAGTTGAGTAAGTGAATAATACTATTTGTTAAAACCTCCACAGTATGGATAGAATTCTGAAAGTCTCTTTTGTTTTGAGTCTTAATTGCTTGGAGTGGTTTTTACAGTGTGTGGTGTGTTTAGCAGTCACAGGCGAGGGGAGAGTGCCTCTGTTTCACTTCACATGCTCACTGTGTCTGTGGACACACAGTGTGTCTGTGGGATTCAGATGCCGAGGGTTAGGGACACTCTCAGATGCTGACATGGATTTGTTTAAGGGAAGGATCGTCTGCTAGTTGTATCCTGTACTCCATTTCTTTTTTCCTGCTAATTCTTTATTCTGGTCTGATCATTCTTTGAGACCAGTTTTTGTTTGTTTGTTTGTTTTTGAGTGTAGTAGATGACCTTCAGACCCCCCCCCCACCCTTCCAAACAAGGCGAGAATATAGTGCTGTGTCACCTAGGCCACAATACAATGTCTTCATCATAGCTCGCTACAACCTCAAGTTCCTGGGTTCAAGCACTCTTCCTGCCTTGACCTCCCTAGAATCTGGGACTGTAGGAACATACTACCACACCTGACCAATTTTTGTATTTTTTGTAGAGATGTGGTTGTGAATTCTTGGCCTCAAATGATCCCCCGGCCTCAGCCTCCCAAAGTGCTGGAGTTATAGGTGTGAGTTACTGCACCTGGACTTGACCAGCTTTTTAAATAAACCTCTGACAGTACCAGAGTCAGTCCAAGGCAGTGTGAGAAGAATGAGAAGCAAGAATCAATAGATGAGGCTTCCTAGCCTGCCCAGACCACACCTCCGGGTGTTTTTTGCCTTTGCCCTTAAGCTTTTTTTTTTTTTTTTTGGAGACAGAGACTTAAGCTGCAGCCCTGGGTAGAGTGCTGTGACATCACAGCTCACGGCAACCTCCAACTCCTGGGCTCAAGCAATTCTCCTGCCTCCACCTCCTAAGTAGCTGGGACTACAGGCGCCCACCAAAATGCCCAGCTATTTTTTTTGTTACAGCCATCATCATTATTGTTTGGCGGGCCCGGGCTGGATTTGAACCCACCAGCTCAGGTGTATGTGGCTGGCTTCTTAGCCACTTGAGCCACAGGCGCCAAGCCTGCCCTTAAGCTTTAATGCTGGCTGCACTCAAAGTTTCAGAATACTATAAAATAGAGTTTATCCCCATGGTAACCAGATCCAAATACTGGGATTTTTCCAGGTTTTTATCCCAGGACAGACTGAACTATTAGTATTTAATTCCCTGTTCTCAAAGGGAAAAAGTGAGAATGGGAAGACATTTTCAAGTGTACAGTCTGAGCCTCAAGCTGTCCCCCTGGGTAGAGTGCCATGGCTTCACAGCTCACAGCAACCTCCAACTCCTGGGCTCAAGCGAGTCTCCTGCCTCAGCCTCCCAAGTAGCTGGGACTACAGGCGCCCGCCACACGCCTGGCCATTTTTTTTGGTTGCAGCCATTGTTGTTTGGTGGGCCTGGGCTGGGGATTCGAACCCTCTACCTTAGGTGTATGTGGCTGGTGCCTTAGCCGCTTGAGCCACAGGCGCCAAGCCCAGTTCGTTATTAAAATGCTGAACAAGTCATAATGATCAGGGATAAGTTGTGTAGGTAGACGTGGGAGAGTAGCCCCAGCGTCATTTAATATAAGGTAGAGAGATAAAGGAAAGACACACACAAAACCCTAAACACACACCTATACGGGGCGAGGGGACCAGGAAGAACGGGGAGCCCTGGGGTGAAGGCAGCACATGCAGTCCTGCCCACGGTGACAGCCTCATAGTTAGTGCCCTTGATGGCTGCTGTGAGCCATCAAGAAACAGAAAACTAACTTAACCCTGTCACAAATGTTCCAGCAGAAATAATTAGTACATTTGGATGCCTTAAAAGAGATTAGGTTTTTGTGGAAAATTTACTTGTGTCCTGATGTTAGCTAAGTCAGGTGCTCCAAAGGGGAAAACTAAAGTTTTGGATTCTAAATTTTCACCAAGAGGAAATTCTGTCCCAGGTGTCCATTAACAGCATGTTTGTTAAATGTTTATATGTATATGTTTTACTTCTACTAAAATTAGTGCATTTTAACTTTTTTATTTTTATTTTTTTTATTGTTGGGGATTCATTGAGGGTATAAGAAACCAGGTGCATTTTAAGTTTTATGTAACTGGTGGAGTTTGGTGGCTGGCACCTATAATCCCAGCAATTTAGAAGGCTGAGTTTGGACTATAGCTTGAGCCCGGGAGTTCAAGAGCAGCCTGGGCAATGTAGCAAGACCCTGTCTCAGATGATGAAAACATATAACAGGGCATGCAACTGTAGACCCAGCTGTTCGGGAGGCTGTGGCAGAAGGATTGCTTGAGCCTAGGAGTATGAGGCTACAGTGAGCTATAATCACACTTCTGAACTCTAGCCTGAGAGCAGAGTGAAACCGCCGCTGTGAAAAACTAAGAAATACAGTGTTAAAACCAAAAGCTCATTTGCTATTAAGAGACTGGAGATTTCAGAGGCTTAGATTTGTTCATTTGATGTTATACAGGTTATATACATCTGGTAAAGAAATTGGTGGTTTATTACCTGAAAAGAACAGGCTAATTTGGATCCATGGTTCCACTATAAACAACAAATTCTGCATTTAAAAAAAAAATCACCTTGAAAGTATTCGAAAAGCTGGAAAAATGGTCAAGGAAATGTCTAGGCTAAATTTGGGGGGAAAGCCTGATACAGAGAGGTAGTAGATTTTCAGAGGACTGAAATCAGTGATGCCACGGCACCAAGGGCGACATGGTGAGACTGTTTCAAACAGAAAGAGAAGGGCGCAGAAGAAAATTCTACAGTTAGGAGAAGAGAGAATGGCTGAGAATTTTCTAGATCTGCTGAAAGACACCAGTCCACTAGAGTTCAGCAAATCCCAGACAGGAATAATAAAAAATCGCAAAACTTGATACATCATAGAGAAAATTCAGAGAAATGTTAAAAAGACAGATTCCCAGCTCGGTGCCTATAGCTCAGCTGGCTAAGGCGCCAGCCACGTACACCTAAGGTGGCAGGTTCAAATCCCCAGCCCGGACCCGCCAAACAACAATGATGGCTGCAACCAAAAAATAGCCGGGCGTTGTGGCCGGCACCTATAGTCCAGCTACTTGGGTGGCTGAGTCAAGAGAATTGCTTAAACCCAAGAGTTTGAGGTTGCTGTGAGCTGTGATGCCTCGGCATTCTACTAAGGGCGACAAAAACTGTTTCCAAAAAAAAAGAATGAATGTAAAATAGATATTTTGAAACAAAAATAGGAAAAAAAGAATTTATCATCAGTAGATCTTAAGAAAATTCTTAAGGATGGGTTTAGGGCAGAAGTAAAGCGAGCACAGATGGGAGGTTTCATATACAAGAACGAATGAAGACTGAAGGAAGAGGTAAATACGCAAACATACAGATAGATAATCTCTACAGAGGGGTCAGAACAAGGAAGGAACATACCAGAGAGTCTGCACACTGCAGGGCAGGACTCGTGGGCAATGCAGTTAAGGCTTCAAGGTCTGTGTATTCAGGAGAAAGAAAAGATTGTAACTTTAGACTTTGCTAAGTCTATTTCTGATTTCTAAGGTTACCAGTAAAAACAAATGGGAAAATACTGTGTAATTTCCAGTCTAATAGAAAGAGGAAGATGGAACAACTATTACCAGTGTGTGCAAGAAGCTGTTAATAAAATGTATATAGAAATGCACAAGGCCAAAATAGCCGGAATGTTCAGGAAGCCAGTGAGCAAGGTTAAGAGAACTTTCTCCCTTGGTATCAAATAGGCTTTGGTTTGTTTGTAGCTCACAGCACATTCTTGGGCTCAAGCGATCTGCCTTGTCAGGCTCTCCAGTAGGTGGGACTACAAGCACATGCCTCCACTCCTGCCCCTGAAAAGAGCTCTTACAGTGAAAAGACAGACAACTCAGAAAGAAGATTTGAATAGGCATTTCTCAGTAATATACAAAACTATACTCACTACTTAACCTCATTCGGGAGGTGAAACACAAACCACAATTAAATACTGCTACACCCAGCAGATTGGTAATCCAACCATACCATTGTTAAAATCCAGAGACACCAAGTGTCATGAGCATGTGGGTCAACACAGCTTTCATACCCTGCTAGTAGTAATGTTAAGTTTCGTACAGTCACTTTGGAAGTTTGGCGTTTTCTAGTGAAGTTGGAGATACACTTGTCCAGGGACCGCACAGTCCCTCTCCTAAGTGCACCACAGAGAACAGCATGGGTGTTTTCGTTATGTTAATTGTACAAAATACAACAGCATTGTTTTTAATAGCCTGAAACTGTCTACCAAGAGTAAAATGGATAAATTATGGATATTATACAACAATAAAAATTTAACCTGAGTTACATATCAGAACAAGGATGAATCCACAGTATTAACAAAAAGAAGCAAGACATAAGAATACATGTGGTATGACTCAGTTTGTGTAAACTATACAACCAGACAGCATTAAACCATAGTATTTATGGCAAGGCTTGGCAGACTTTGCTTTAAAGGCCAGATAGTAAGTACTTTAGACTGTTACAACCACAGCTTCTTAACTCTGCTACTATAGTGCAAAAGCAGCCCTAGGCCAGCCAAGGCTGTGTCCCAGCAAGTACCAGCTCCAAGTTTATGGGTACATATATTTGAGATAAAATGACTAAAGGAAGGGGATGGTGGAAAGAAACATTGACCATAAAAAACAGGCTTTTGTTTGTTTGGTTTTTGGAGACAGGGCCTTTGCTTATTGCCCAGACCTTAGGGCAGTGTTGTGATCATAGCTCAGACCAACCTCAAACCCTTGGGTGCATGTGATCCTCCTGCCTCAGCCTCCCAAGTAGCTAAGACTACAGGCAGTGCTACCACATCCATCTAATTTTTAAAATTTTTGTGGAGACAGGGTCTGCCTCTCTTAGGCTTATCTTGAACTTCTGACCTCATATGACTCTCGTACCTCACCCTCCCAAAGTGCTAGGATTACCAGCATGAGCCACCTTGCTCGCCCTAAAACAAGCTTTTATTTTTTATTTTTTTATTTTTATTTTTTTTTTTGAGACAGAGCATCAAGCTGTCCTCTGGGTAGAGTGCTATGGCTTCACTGCTCACAGCAGCCTCCAACTCCTGGGCTCAAGTGAGTGTCCTGCCTCAGCCTCCCAAGTAGCTGGGACCACAGGCACCTGCCACAACACCGGCTATTTTTTGGTTGCAGCCGTCATTGTTGTTGTTTGGCGGGCCCGGGCTGGATTCGAACTCGCTACCTTAGGTGTATGTGGCTGGCACCTTAGCCACTTGAGCCACAGGTGCCAAGCCATAAAACAAGCTTTTAGAGGGGGGAGAGGTCTGCAGTCAGGGTAAGTGGAGACTTACAGGATGTTGGCAGTACTTCTGTGCGGCTTGTGTGGCGGTCACCTAGGTGTTCGCTCTACCTCTTAAATTCCGTGTAAAGGTTGTACAATAATCCAGTTTGTTGTATGTCACAAGAAAACAAATTTTTTAAAAATTGTGCTTCCCGGGCAGCATCTGTGGCTCAGTGAGTAGGGCGCTGGCCCCAGCTCCAGCCAAACAGCAACAAAAAAATAGCCGGGCATTGTGGCAGGCACCTGTAGTCCCAACTACTCAGGGGACTGAGGCAAGAGAATCGCCTAAGCCCAAGAGCTGGAGGGTGCTATGAGCTGTGACACCATGGCACTCTACCAAGGGCGACAAAGTAAGATTCTGTCTCTAAAAAAAAAATTTGTGCTTTCTTAAATGATTGTTAATTATTAATGTGTATTCTTATTTAGTTTGTATTTGAATTGCTCTCCTTATTTTCTGAGATTAATATCAAATATTCCTAAAAACGTTTAGATGGTGGGCAGCACCTGTAAGCTCAGTGGGGAGGGCGCCAGCCACATACACTGAGGCTGGCAGGTTTGACCCCAACCTGGGCCAGCTAAAAACAACAGTGACAACTGCAACAAAAAAAATAGCTGGGCATTGTGGCAGGCACCTGTAGTCCAGCTTATTTGGGAGGCTGAGGCAAGAGAATCACTTAAGCCCAAGAGTTTGAGGTTGCTATGAGTTGTGATATCACAGCACTCTACCCAGGGCGACATAATAAGACTCTATCTTTAAAAAAAAAAAAAATTAGATAGTAATGTAAGACTATTGTCTTACATATGATTTATTTTAAGTAACGTTTAATTGAAATAAAAACAAAGTATAGAATACTACTACTTTTGATTAGTAATTTAGGTCATGAACACTAGGTAGTGTCTGTGAGAGGCTTGGATAGCTGGTAGTTCTTATCTTATTGATACCAAAGTATTAATGCTGCCCTCTTTCTGTTATTGACAGGCTCAGTGGATGAGGGCGTCACCGAGGGATTACCTACACTTCAGAGCACTTCCAGCACTAATCCCCATGCAGACGATGACGACCGGTCAGTACCAACGTAGCATGCGGCTGTTTTGGAAGGGTTGGGCTTACAACTCTAAATTTAAGCATTTTATCTCAGAATTGCACAAGAAGTTAGCATCATCACATTATAAATAAGAGCACCGATACAGGGCTTTAGTGGAATTTCCAAAACTACCCCATGCCATTGCTTCAAGTAGTGTGTGTGTCTATATTTACCACCTTTGTGAATCAAGTATGGTTGGAATACAGACACACTCATTTGCTTACAAATTGTGGGTACAGACTTGAGTGTTTAAAACAGAGACCACATGGTGTGCAAAGCCAGAATATTTACTCCTGGCCTGCTACAAAAAAAAAAAAATTGCCAAATTCTGGCCATAATTTCCAGGTCATCTTCACATTATTTCTATACATATATATGAGGTATTTTACATTTAACAAGGCCAAGACAGAACTCTTGATTTCTACCAATCTTTCTCCCATTTCAATAAAGAGCATTATCATTCCTTAATTTCTAAAGCAAAATCTCTTGAGAATTAATCTTTTTTTCCTTTACCACTCCTCATTCTGCCTCCTTACATTTAACCCTTAAGTAGGTCTTGTCATTCCCTATGGAATGAATGTTGCTAATTCTCCTACCTTTCCTATCTGCGCCTGCACAGTCACCTAGTGGGGCACCACCCTCTGTCTTGATATTGCAGTAGTGCAGTAGCTCTCAAACTGGTCCTTGATTTCTTTCTTTTTTTTTTTAGAGAGAGAGAGTCTCACTTTGTCACCCTCAGTAGAGTGCCATGGTGTCACACAGTTCACAGCAACCTCCAGCTCCTGGGCTTAGGCGATTCTCTGGCCTCAGCCTCCCGAGTAGCTGGGACTACAGGCACCTGCCATAACACCTGGCTCTTTTTTTGTTGCCGTTTAGCTGGGGCTGGATTCGAACCTGCCATCCTCAGTATGTGGGGCTGACACCCTACCCACTGAGCCACAGGTGCCACCCTGGTCCTTGATTTCATTTTTCCCCTACTCCAGTCCATTTCCCACAGAGCAGTTAGAGTCATCTTTTTTCACTTTTAATTAAATCAGATTATGTCACTTTTAAGCTGTTGATTCCTTTCATTCTCTGGTCATACCTAAAATCTTTCTTGCTATCTCTTTTAAAACACTACATGAAATGACTCACCTCTGACCCCTGTGGAGAGCCCATTCCCCCTCTTGTCTGTCACCTTCTAGCCACACTGACCTCCTCTCAGTTCCTGCAGTACTCCATGACCACCACTCAGAGCAGTGCCCAAGCACTGCTGCAACCTTCTATTTTAATCTTTTATCCTATAATTTTCTTGACTATTTTTTCTGTCATCAGTGAATATAGGTTCCACTCAATAACTGAATTTCTCCTCATAGAGGGTCCAAAACAATCTTAAAAACTTTGTTGGCTCAGCGCCTATAGCTCAACCGGCTAAGGCGCCAGCCACGTACACCTAAGGTGGAGGGTTCGAATCCCCAGCCCGGACCCGCCAAACAACAATGACGGCTGCAACCAAAAAAAAAATAGCCGGGCGTTGTGGCGGGCGCCTGTGGTCCCAAGCTACTTGGGAGGCTGAGGCAAGAGACTCGCTTGAGCCCAGGAGTTGGAGGTTGCTGCGAGCTGTAATGCCACGGCACTCTACCCAGGGGGACAGCTTGAGGCTCTGTCTCAAAAAAAAAAAAAAAAACTTTGTTAAAGGCTCGGTGCTTATGTCTCAAGCGGTTAAGGTGCCAGCCATATACACCTGAGTTGGCAGGTTTGAATCCAGCCCCGGCCCGCCAAACAACAATGACAGGACAGCTGCAACCAAAAAATAGCCGGGCATTATGGCAGGAGCCTGTATTCCCAGGTGCTTGGGAGGCAGAGTCCAGGAGTTGGAGGTTGCTGTGAGCTGTGATGCCACAGCACTCTACCCAGAGTGACAGCTTGAGGCTCTGTCTCAAAAAAAAATCCTAAAAACTTGAAGGATTAAAGGCACTCAATTCAAACAAGACTTATTTTTCTTTTATTTTTTTTCTGGGGGACTTGAGGGAAACATGCAATCTTCCTGCCTCAGCCTCCTAAGTAGCCTCCTAAGAACTACAGCTGTGCACCACCAGACCTGGCTAATTTTTTTGTTTCTTTAAGAGTGAGGGTCTTGAACTCTTGGCCTCAAGCAGTACTCCCACCTTGGCCTCCTAGTGTGCTAGGATTACAGGCATCAACCACCATGCCCAGCCTATTTTTCTTCAATAGTTAAACCTAGTAGAGCAGGTTATGGAAGCATAAACAAGCAAAAATGTACCCAGGTACCTTAATTTCAAGTGTTACTACTATGCTGAATAGTGGGGATTTAGAATTGAAAAGTGTGGCTCTTTCCCTCATGGAGCTCAGTTGATCTTTAGACAAGGAGAGGGGTTGAAGAGAGATAAGTAAACAGGTAATTTATAGGCGGTGCCTGTAGCTCAGTGGGTAGAGCGCTGGCCACATTAACTGAAGCTGGTGGGTTCAAGCATGGCCCTAGGTCTGCTAAACAACAACTGCAACAACAAAAAAACAGCCAAGTGTTGTGGCAGGCACCTGGAGGCCCAGCTACTTGGGAGGCTAAGGCAAAAGAATCCATTAAGCCCAAGAGTTAGAGGTTGCTGTGAGCTATGATGCGACAGCACTCTACTGAGGGCAACATAATGAGACTCTGTCTCAAAAAAACAAAAACCAGGTAATTGTAAGAATCATAAGTGATTTGCAGAAGAGTTGGTGCTCTGCATAGGAGGGTGCCTACCTAAGTCACTGATAAATCGAAGACGAATTTCTGGAGGAGCATGTGACTGTGCTACATTTTACAAAATGAGTAAGCATTTGATACAGTGTGTGATGAGGATGGCAGGAAATGAGGCTAGGAAGGTACACAGAGCTCAGATTGTGCAGAGTCTTGTATGCCTTGCAAAGGGTTTAGACTTTATCACAGGGTTTTAGACAGGGGACTGATGTAATCAGAGATCACTGAGATCAGTGAGAAATGTGGATTAGAGGAATATGGAGCTAAAGGAGAGCGTTAACTAGTAACAGTCCCGTCCCAGTAAGGGTGTCTGGGACAGGCCCGACCGCGGTTTGTTGTTTGTTTCTGCAGGGAGTCGCAGTTTCACCATTTATGACTTGCTATTAGACTCTTACTCACTCGTCCGTGACACTTTCACATGTCAACACTCTTGGATCAGCAGTTCTCAACACTTTTCTTATGGGCAGTGACAAGTTGCAGTCTCTTTTCCAGGAAAGGCTGGAGTTTCCATTTTTTTCTAAGTATTTTCATAGTGAAGTTAGTAAGGAGTATATTTGTGTTTGGTGAATATCAAGGTATGTATGACTGAAAATATAGAATATCTGATAATTTGTAACTCCATTTATGTCAAGCAGTGGCTTTCTTTAATCCTGATACACAAATATGGTGAAGAGGGCAGTGTAATTTGTCAGTAGCTGAGATAGACGAAGAGCTGGTAGTGTCAGTATTTGAGGGAAATGATGACATTTTCACTAGTGCCGGTAGTGAAAAGAACTCATAGAGAGGGAGTGTGGAGCTATTCCTTCTGAATAAGCAAGTAAAGAGGTAGAAGATGACGACGACCGTGGAGAAGAAGAAATGCAAACCATGGAGCCCGGCTACGAAACAGCAGCCACGGCCCAGGTGAGAGCACCTCAGTGACGGCACGGAACCACTGCGATGAAGGGTCAGCAGACGTGACATCCAGACTAGGACCCAAAACTGTATTGCAGGCTTTCCATCTATTGATAAAGAAACTGTGGATATCATCGTCAAGTTAACAAACGAGAAATTACATTTGGTCAAAGAGTTATGTATGAACATACTCATCCAAAGCTCTAGGCAAGTTCATAAGAGAAGAAATGTTAGGGTTAATTAGAATTTTTCTAAATTGCATATCAGCAAAATAAAAACAACATCTGAGATCCTTTCAGTGAGGAGGATTTTCCAGTTTACTATGCTGCGTTTTCAGAACACGGAATGTGACTCCCACTGAAATGTCTGTGTTTTGATGATGCCGCCACACATGAAGCTCACAGACAGCAGAAGTTTGCTCTAGTTGAGAGCTTTGGACTATGGTTATAAACAAGCTCTCGTTGGGCAGTGCCTGTAGGCCAGTGGGCAGGTCACCAGCCACATATACCCAGGCTGGCAGGTTCAAACCCGGCCTGGGCGAGCTAAATAATGACAACTGCAACAACAAAATAGCCGGGCGTTGTGGCGGGGGCCTATAGTCCTAGCTACTTAGGGTGAGGCAAGAGAATTACTTGAGCCCAAGAGTTTAAGGCTGCTGTGAGCTGTGACACTACGGTACTCTACCGAGGGCAACATAATGAGACTCTCTCAAAAAAATAAATAAATAAATAAACGACTTTACCGCAGTCGTCCCAAGTTTATCTCTGTCAGTGAGGAAGTGGTGTCCTTCCATGGCATTGTCCATTCAGACTCCACATGCCAACTAAGCCTGGGGTGTACAGAATTACATTGAATCTTTCGTGTGATTCTTCTGTAAGCTTCTGTTTTGCAGCAGATCTATATGCAGGGAAATCAGGGGACCTTCCAGGAAGTTACAGCAGTGCCTCTGAGATTGTAAAAAGACTGGTTCAGAACTGTCATTTTGATCAGTCCATAAGAAAAGTTACTGTGGACAGAAGGTTACCTCCATCACCCTGGCTTTCACTTGCTTCAAAAGGATACGGTCTCCTTTGTTACTGTTTGTCGTAGTAAAAGGGATTTATTTCGAGAACTCAGTCCAGCATCATGAAAACCTCTCCATCTGGTACAGTAAGATTTGCCTTCTCTCCCTGCTTGTGGATAGTTGTATATTTTCCACATAGCATGAAGATAGGAAGGTGATGGATAGCAAGCCTGATGTAATCCACCTTTGTGGTAGATTTTTCACACTACTAAAGCAGGTGTTGACATACTTGGTAAGTGTTTGAGAACACATTCCTGTCCTGAGGAACTTGGCCTTGGGCCCTGGAAATTTTCTTCAACATCACTGACATTGCCCCATGCAATTCGTATGTAATTTCTCAGGATAAAAATAGCCGCTGGTCACAATTCCATTTAAAGAAACAATCAGGAACAAAATACCTTTCTAAATATTTGACACGACTGCTCTGTGAAGAAGCCGTGCCCCACATGCACAGTCTCCACAAAAGACACCATGGCGGTGACTCTTGACAGACCCGAGTGTGACCAGGGACAAGGCCTCGGAACAAGAGAAATGGTTCCTATGGAGCCAAAAGGAAGAGTCATGAGACGGCGAAAAGCTTACCAAGAAAAGGTCCTGGGGCCTTTGTCCCCATGGGAGAGACTGGAAACACATGAAGGCGTGCAGTGAATGCTGCGAACACGTCTGTCCCAGCCACACATCAGAAGAAGAGAGTAGAATGGGAATGTGATTAAAGAGTTGTTAGTTAACTTGTACAATGCTTTGTAAAATATATAGGTTTTTCATGAAATTGCCACTTGTTCTTGGTCTTCATCAGGTACCAAATTGACATTGGTACTTGACTGCTATTCCAGGCTTGTATTAAAGAGAGCCTAAATTAAAGCAGAAGTTGGAAGTAAAGGATTAGTGAGATCAAGGATGTCTGAGGTAAAACAGTTTATGAAATGTTCTGTGATTGTATGTCCATGCTTAATTTAAGATGCTAGGCATTTTGGACAATAGTGATCATCTTCACATTGTTATGAACTTGTAATATAACCGCTAAACTGTTTCAGAAAGTCTTTAAGTGTTTTGTTACTTTCTGTTCCTTTAAAGTTTACCTGCAGCAATGCTTATTTAACTTAAAAATCAGAGCCTGGTTGCCTTCTTTGATCTGTTTCTTTTAGATTGGAAAGCGTTCAGTATCCCTACCAACTCTACATTGCTCCTTCTACCAGCAGTACGGAACGGCCCAGTCCCAACGGTCCAGACAGACCTTTTCAGTGTCCAACCTGTGGGGTGCGATTCACCCGCATTCAGAACCTAAAACAGCACATGCTCATCCACTCAGGTAGTATCATCTTCCCTGTTGTTGCCTAAGTGAGCACTCTAAAACATTTTATTTTAGAATCTCAGTTAAAATGAAAAACAGGTGCTTCTGAATTAAAAACAAGACAAAACTCTTAGAAGTCAAATAAGAATAGGCTGGCTTAGGTCTCTTAGTGAAATGGTGCCGTGTCAGAAAGCTATTTGCTTAATGCATTTTGCCATAGACATTGAGTGTTCTGGCTAAAACTTAGAGGTAATGTGTGATTTATAAATAAAAAGTTAGTGGACATGTCAGGTGTGAGCCAGAGAAGCACAGACACAGCAGTAAGCAGAGGGTAGAGGATACGTGTGGGTGTTCATACTGCTCCTGTGATGTCCCTGAGTTTGAAATTACTTCCAAATAAAATTTGTTTGAAATTTTAATATTTTATTATCAATTAATTCTATAATCCTAAATCTCTATATGTCCTGATGAGTCACTTTGTCCTGCAGGGGACGGGGTTAATAGAAGAGATTTTAGATGGATGTCTAGAAGGGATTTGAAACTTTTCAGTGATTACATGGGGTGACAGGATTCTTGTGGGTAAAACACTGACCTCTGGGGTCAGAGATCTTTGCTGCTGTTTTTAGCTGCGTTAGTGCCTCATTTTCCCCTTGTAGATAAGGTGGGTCTTATCAGTTACTGTCACTTTGATAAGTCTACAGATTGCGTTTTGAAGAGTTTTTAAATTTTTCTCCGAAACTGTGACAGTATATTTGAAGAATAACATACTTTATAATTCACATCCTGACTTATTATTACATTAAAAACTCAAAGTCTGTTCAGTGCATATAGCTCAGCGGCTAGGGCTCCAGCCACATACACCGGAGCTGGTGGGTTTGAATCCCGCCTGGGCCTGCTAAACAATGATAACAAGAACAAAAATAGCCAGGCGTTGTGGCAGGCTCCTGTAGTCCCAGCTACTTGGGAGGCTGAGGCAAGAGAATCACTTAAGCCCAAGAGTTTGAGGTTGCTCTGAGCTGTGAGTCCATGGCACTCTACCCAGTGTGATGACAGTCTCAGAAAAAACAAAACAAAACATAAAGTCAATCTATGAAATGATGGTTCTGTCATGATAATTACATTCAGAAGTGTTAGAATTTTCTGTTTTCTTCTTATTTCTCTCTTGAGATAGAGAACAGAGAGTAGGTATTGATCATTTACAAATTTTTTCCCCACAAATCTTTTCAAGATAAATGTCTCCCAACTTTAATGAAGTGAAACTGAATGCTGTTTCATGAGGAGTTTTGGTTATCTCTGTGTACTGTGGCTGAATTGTATTTTGCAGTTAGCAAAATAGAGTATTCAGAGCTCAACTGCAGTACCTCGTTGACCCCCCCCACCTTTTTCTTTTTTCTATTTTAAGCACTTGAGACCTTTCACCTATTCTGTGCCTTTTCTAAGATTTTTAATTAGAATGCATTTTTGCTGTGGTAGTTTCGTCTTTTCAAAACTACACAGTTTACTGCAATACTGTAGTTCAGAAATGTGGGTTTTATGACCTTTCAGTTAATTTTTTTTTTAGATGATATTTTGTTTTGCTTTGTTTTATAGGAATTAAACCATTTCAGTGTGACCGCTGTGGGAAAAAGTTCACCAGGGCTTACTCGCTAAAGATGCATCGCCTAAAGCATGAAGGTAAACGCTGTTTCCGGTGCCAGATATGTAGTGCCACTTTCACTTCCTTCGGGGAATATAAACACCACATGAGGGTTTCCCGGCACATTATCCGCAAGCCTCGGATTTACGAGTGCAAAACATGTGGCGCCATGTTCACCAACTCTGGAAATTTAATCGTGCACCTGAGGAGTCTGAACCATGAAGCATCAGAGCTAGCAAACTACTTCCAGAGCAGGTGAGGTGCACAGCGAGAACCCACCCAGGAAACTGCTGTCTCAGTCCTCTCTTCCTGCTGTAGGGCAGCCTGCTGTGTTTGTATCAGGCTGCCAGCTAGTCAGTCACCTCTGTATTACAGTCCCCCATCCATACTCTGATCTCCTGATCTAATAAAATTTCACTCAATCTTCTGTAAAATTATAAAGACTTTATAATTGGCACTAAAAATATTTTTCTATAGAAGTAAACTACTTATCCTCTCGATTTTAGTTTTTAATGATAAAAGGTTAAAGTAATTCTTTAAGGAATCCTAAATAAATAGTATTGGGAAATTTATCATGTTAGATACTGTATTATCTCAGACTTTGAATGTTAATAAAGTTCTTGACTACTTTTTTCTTTTTTAAAATTCTATGTAAAGGAAAATCCATTTGCCAGTAAGAAAAATTTTAATAGTACTTATAATGGGTATGATTACTGAGATCAAATGGAGACTTTCCCGTTTCCTTGCAGTTGAGAACACCATAGTTTGATGCTCGAGTTACCATTCTACTTCATGAGTATTCAGGGAGTCAGGTTCTAGTTCTAGTGCTGCCACTAGCTGCTGTTATTTGAGCATGTCCCTTTATAGACAAAGCGCAAAACTTAGAGAAAAATAAAATGCTGTATACAAGATGATTGCTAAGCCCCCCAGATATAAAATTCTGTTGTCTATTTGATAAATACTTCATAAGAATTATATTTAAGAATTTTTAGTTTCATATAAAATGAAATTTTTCTGCTAGGCACAGTGGCTTACATCTGTAATCCCAGAACTCAGAATTGCCTGAGCTTAGGAGTTAAGAGACCAGCCTGAGCAAGAGCAAGACCCCTTCTCTAAACATAGCCAGGGACCGTAGCAGGCTCTTATAGTCCCAGCTACTTCAGAGACTGAGGCAAGAGGATTATTTGAGCCTAGGAGTTTGAGGTTGCTGTGAGCTATGATGCCACGATGCTCTACCTTTTTTAAAGAGATGAGATCTCACTATGTTGCCCACACTGGAGTACAGTGGCTGTTTATATGGCACAGTGAGCACACTTAGGGCTTTGAACTCCTGGGCTAAAACAGTTCTCCTGCCTCAGCCTCCTAAGTAGGATTACAGGTACATGATGTTAAAAACTTATTTTTAAGTAAATTTTAAATTATTCCTGCATAAATTTTATTTCTCCCTTCCAACCACACATTCATTTTGCTTAATGCAGTCATTTCTAATTCCAAGTGTGTAGTCATATCATTAAACCCAGCATCTCCATAACATACTGAGCATAGTCTGTTCAGGACTGAGTCGTGCTCCAGATTATCACTGCTGCAACCTGTACCCATCACTCTTCTTAACAGTTAAAGACATTTTAGAACATACAAGACAGGAAATTCTCAATTGCCTTGCACATGAGCAGATTTAAATTTAATTAGTACTAAACAACTAATTTATAAAATAACCTTACAAATTTTTATTAAGTGTATTGATAATTCTAGTACAATGAACTTTTTAGTTCTGTAATAAGAAATAAGCATCTAAGACTTACTGCATGTGTTTATTGTTTTAACTATCAAAATACAGTTATAGTAGAAAACTGGAAAATACTGAAAAGCATAAAGAAGAAATTTAAAGTCCTTTCCACCAATCCCAACACTTGGGGAAAATATCCACAGCTGATAAATTTGGGACATTTTAGTGCCCATCTCCCTGTGAAGATTAGTAATTAAGTACTTTTTGAGGATTAATACAAAAACAATCTCAGGCATACATTTCCAAATTCTTATTCAAAGGTAATTTATCACTATTTTCATATATCAAATCTAATAGCAGTATACACATAATTGTTTTCTACATTCTCAACTTTATATGCTAGAAGATGTAACTGGTATGGAATATGGCCATTACTGCATCTTGCATTAATATTTGGAGAATAATAAAAAAAAAAGAATATGTAACTGGTCATTTCTGCCTAAGGACTTAGTTTCCTTTTTCTTTTTTCTTTTGAGGCGAAGTCTCATTTTGTCCTCAATAGAGTACTACAGCATCACAACTCACAGCAACCTCAAACTCTTGGGCTCAAGCAATTCTCTTGCCTTGGTCTCCCAATTAGTTGGGACTACAGGCGCCCGCCACGACACCCAGCTATTTTCAGAGACAAGGTTTCGCTCCAGCTCAGGCTAGTCTCGAATTCATGAGCTTGGCAGTCCACCCACCTTGGCCTCTCAGAGTGCTAGGATTACAAGTGTGAGGCATCAAGAACTTAGTTTCATAACTAATTTATATCCAGTTAGTAATACAAAGCTAGGTTTATAAACCTCTTAACTTAGTGTGTAACCCTGAAAAGTTAAGCATGTAAGTTACTGAGATGGTCTCTGCTTAAGTGAGCATTCCTTATTTGTTTTGTATATGCAAACTCCTCTACATAGAACAAGAAACACAGTTGAGGTGTCCAGAATTACAATGAAAGTGATGATCTGATAGACTGGTAGGAGGGAGAGTTGGATATACTTTGGTTTTAATGGGTGACTTCTGTTCATATTTAGTGAAGTTTATAAGTTGAAAGTTCTTCAGTTTTAATCTAAATTAAAGAATTTGTGAATTGAAAAGTCCCAATCTTGTTTTTCAGATCTTATCTTTTTATTGTAGCTTACTTATCACTGATTTGAAAATTAACTCCACATTTCATCCTTTGCCTCTTATCTAGTGATTTCCTAGTACCGGACTACTTAAACCAGGAGCAAGAAGAGACCCTTGTTCAGTATGATCTTGGAGAACACGGTTTTGAAAGCAACTCCTCTGTTCAAATGCCTGTAATTTCACAGGTCTCCTCGACCCAGAATTGTGAAAGCACTTTTCCCTTGGGGTCTCTTGGTGGGCTGACAGAGAAGGAGGAGGAAGTACCAGAGCAGCCAAAGACCAGTGCTTGTGCTGAGGCAACCAGAGATGACCCCCCCAAATCAGAGCTGTCTTCTGTAACTATCGAGTAATTTTGTGGTTTGGCTTCATTTTTCGTTTTTGGAAAGTGCCTGTGCTTGGTCTTGTACGTTTAATTTAAATTTTTAAACAAAAAAAGGGTTTAGGAAAAAATTTCCCTTTTGCTTTCTAAGCCCTGAAACTGAAGTTTTATTTTTCATAACTGAGAGATTACTTCTTGTAAGTACACAATAACATAATGGTGAAATATAATAGAAACTATGAAACTTAAAGAGAACCAGTTGACTTAAAACATATACCAGTTTTTTTTCCATTGTTAAAAGTAGGCTAACAATGGATCATTAAGTAGAGAAGAAACCAGATGATTATTGCCCTTCCTGAAATGAATGGGTACACAAGAAACAGATTAAACAGAATTTGGCAAAAGATAGATATTTACTAGTGAGTAGATATTTACTACTCTACACAGGATGTTATGCAGTATTTTGCTGAGCCTGTTGTTTTTGGAAGTATTTATGGTAAGCTTTCTTAAAAATTACTAGAACAGATACTTCTGAAATACAGCTACTCTTTCTTTAAAAGTTTTATCATATCTGTTAACATTTTTCATGGTGAAAGTTTGTTTCATGGTGAAAGTTTGGTATGGCATTCTCTGTACCTTCCCAGTCCCACTCCAAAGGCCAAGAAGCGTGATTGAGAATGGTCAGGCTGGATGAAATGACCAGGAGCAGAGGATGGAGGATGTAAACCCGCCTCACGGAAACTCTTACACTGCTTTTCTGGCTAAAATCGGTGTTCACCTGGTCTTTGAATGTTAATGCCTGACTATGTCATTGTCCAAATCAGTTCCCCTGCCCCATCACAAATATGTTTTCTTGCAAATGCTGGTGTGCTACCATATAAAGGAAAAATACTGGAGATAGTCTATATTTTATATATAGGTTTATGTATTGTTGGGGATGTTTTTATTGTGCTATTTTGGATAAAATAAAGACTTCTCTGTTGAGGCCACATTCTTAACCCAAGTAAGATTGTTTACAAAATCCCATGACAGTGATATGTTGTACTTATTCCAAAATATTTTTAGACATTGCTAAGTTTATTAAAAGCAGCTACTATAGTTTTTACACAATGTAAGCAATAATGTAAAAGATTAGAAGAGGCTCTGAAATGATCATCTACAATTCATAATTCTGTTTTGGGAAATAAAATTGCTAAGACTAAATGAAAAACAAAAAACTTTAAATTCACCTTTTCTGCTGCTAAATAAGAAACTTTGTGGTTTATACCTTCAGACTTGGGTATACTTTTCATCTGGTGCCATTAAAGCATCTCTGACCTTGATCTTAAATATTCATGAGTCCATGGATAATGAACTTGTGAGAAACTTTTTTTTTAAATGGAGATATGCAAAGTGTGATAATTATGAAAACTTGATTGGATTAGAAAAGAGAAACAATATGGTTCTTTAGTAAAACAAAGTCTGAATTTTGTTTGGGTGCTAGATCTTAATATATTTTTTAAATTAAAGTGATTGTTTCCTTTTTAAAAAATTGGCTAATTTTGTAATTTCTTTTTTCCCCCATAAATGTAAGGAAAGGTAAAGTAAACTCATTAGGACATTTCTAGGTTAAGGTTCTTTCTGCTTCTGTCCATATTCTGCTGTCCTTAACTTATTTCCAACTCTTTATTTCACTTGTGAACCTGTCTTTTACTCATTTGCTCCCAAACACAGGTTTGTTACCTTCTGGAAATAGCAAGTACAGGTTATAATGGGCTTCCACTATCTACTGATAGGGTGGAATTATTTTCTGCAACAGAATGTGCTACTTTATTACAGTACTGGTGTGTCTCAACTGGAAAGGTCAGGAATTCTTATGTTTAATGTTATGTATTAGTATAGACTTCAAAAACTATTATGATGGGCAGCACCTATGGCTCAGTGACTAGGCTGCCAACCCCATATACCAAGGGATGCAGGTTCAAACCTGGCCCCAACCAAACTACAGCAAAAAAATAGCCAGGCATATCGTGGCAGGCACCTGTAGTCCCAGCTGCTTGGGAGGCTGAGGCAAGAGAATCGCCTAAGCCAGGGGTCCTCAAACTTTTTAAACAGGGGGCCAGTTCACTGTCCCTCAAACCGTTGGAGGGCCAAACTGCGGACCCCAGGACGAGTTGGCTGCTAAGCAGGATAGGCAACAGAGGCAAAAACACCCGGCAAGCCAGATAAATGTCCTCGGCGGGCCGCAGTTTGAGGACCAGTAAGCCCAAGAGCTGGAGGTTGCTGTGAGCTGTGATGCGACAGCACTCTACCAAGGGCAACAGAGTGAGACTCTGTCTCTTTAAAAAAAAACAAACTATTATCCCCACCAATAGGTAAATTTCAAATTAATTTTAAAATCCTACATTGGGGCAAAACAAGGAGTAGGTAAAACTATGACCAGGAATCATTGTTTCCCTTAGTTTTAAGAGTGTTTTTTTTTTCTTTTTAAAGAGCAGGATATAAGGAAAAAAGGGAAGAAATAGAAATGAATGTGTAAGAATTGTTTACAGATGTATTGGCTGGAAGTGTTTTTAGCACATCCCCTGTCTTGAACTCCACATTATGGGAGCCCTGCTCAGTTGGCAGCTCAGAGGTATTCTGTGTTCTCAGAATGAGCACCCGTCACTGGGTTTTCTTTTCCAAATGGATTGCTGATTACAAATTGCACAGACTTCCAAGTTCTATGGAAAATTTGAATCTACTGTGAAAATACATAGTGTCTACTGCCCAGATGTTATTAATACAGGTAACTACCCAGTGTTTAACACGGAGCCATAGACACCAAGGCCTTTCTCCTGCTTCAGTGAGGCTCTACGTTTTTCTTGATACTTGGGTTTAAGGATATTTAGTTTATGGGTCTGTTTTAACAAAGCTGCAAGGGATAATTGTATATATAGTCATATTTTAGATTTATTTAAAATTCATCTAAGAGAAGGAAGCCTAGATGTATTTTACCAGAACATATGGCAGAATTGCAAAAAGATGAAAGATGGTTATATTGCCCCATCCACTAGAAGGTAACAGTATACGTAAACATAAAATATTCAGTTTAGATTATGAAGCACAGCTATCTTCCCTAATGCCCAAGAGGATAACTTTCTCATATTTAAAGGGCTTAAATTTTAGGATGCAGGATAAATGGCCTTTTTTTAAATCAAGCATTTTATACAAGAAAAGCTTTTGTTTTCAATTTATTACCAAATAAGTGTGATATGCTTTAGAAGTAATCAGAGGTATTCCCTTGTGACACTGGGTTTTGTAGCTCCTACAGGCATTCTTTTCATTTTTAAAGAGTGTATTTTTAACAGTGGAAACATCTAGCATGTCAGTGACTCTAGTAATTCAGAAACAAAGGGATTAATATCATTCTTCATGTTTTTACATTTTAAGTTTTCTTTAAGTAGATGTAAATGGAGGTTTTTTACCCAAAAATATATTTAAATGGATTTTTCTTAATTTGAATTTCTAGTTAACACAGTTGCATTGCCTTTTTTTAAGTTCTCAATCTCAGACAAAACATACTAAAATGTTTAAATAGCCTTAGTCTTTCTTACATTTCAACATTTCAGCAGCCATCTGGCATATAGTAAGTAGGTACCATGTAATGACACATGCGCTATGGCATTCTAAACAAACAAAAAGTACTTGGATTTTGTTAAAGTATTTTACCAAATGGAAGGCACTGCTTAGCACATCTAATGTACTTAATTACTAGTAGTAACACCGTGTCTAACACTGAAGCAGACTCTCCCAGTCTACAGATGGTTCCCTGGGAGCCTTTGGAATCTGTATCAAATCAGTCTTTTTATCTCTTTCTTACTCTAAATAGAGGCTAGTCATGTAGTTTAGCATCCTCTGTTTTGAAGATTTTCAGGTCATGTTTCAGTCCTGTTTCAGTTCTGTAGTCCCTAAAGGTGTAATGGCAGTTCTGCATTAGGGCATCACAGAGAGAGAATTACTGTGACTGCCTGATGAGGGAACAGTCCTGAAGTTTTATTTCAGCTGAAAGGAGTTTGAGAATTACCAACATTCATTTGGTACTTAATGTTTCACTCAGTCTGCAAAATATGAAGTTATAACTGAAATAGACATCCAAGTGAATGAGAATAATCTCTAGATATTAACAGTAGCTGGGGGAAAAAACTAATAAAGGCACATGTGGAAGACACCAACCCAAAGCTGGCAAAGATAGTAAATGTGGTTTTCACTCTGAGTTATTGACATAAAATGCTTTGTAATATGTTCAGAAAGTTATTGAGAGAAGAATGCTTAAGAACTAGATTTGGTTTTTGGAAACAGGAACAAAATTGGGGGAATGATGAGGTTCTATTGTGCTAAACATGTCTTATAAGGAGTATTTATAACGAAACATACTCCCACAGGCTTCAAGCTGAAATTATGAAAGTTTAAATTAACTTGTTCCTTAATTTTGCCTATACCCATTGCATTGTTTTCTCCCCCCCTCCTTTTTTTTTCTAAAGAAACATCTGCCTCACTGTGTTGCCCAGGCTGACCTCAAGCTTCTGGGCTCAAGTATTCCTTCCACTTCAGCCTCTCAAGCACCTGGGACAGTAGGTCCATGACATTGCAGCCAGCCTCCTTACTCATTTTTATCTTAGAGTATCATTTTTGCATGATAGAATGTGGATGACATAGGGTATTTCTGTTTGGAAAGTCATTAGAAGACAAAGTAGTCAAAAGCAATTAATGGTTCAGATTAAACAATGAAGTGACACTAAACCATTCCCCAGATTCAACTAAGGAACACGCACTCTGTGGATATACCGCCTTAGACTATAGATATGTTGAGAGAGATCTTAACTGGTGGAACTATTCGTGGTGATAATTTTTTTTTTTTTACTTTCTACTAAATGGAGATGGATATTTTCACTATATCATAATGATTATATTTTTATGGTAGATTAAAAAAACACTTCAGTGTTTTTAAAGATAGTCAACTGCAGAGATTTCAGATGATATTATTGGAATCTTGGCTTGGCAGTTTCTGAGAACTGAGCCTACCATGAAAGTATTTAAGCAACTTCCAGCTAAGCCCCTTCTGCTAGGACCCAGGCCAGTTCCAGCTAATACCAAGATTCCTACGTACACAATAATTTACAGAGATCTTAAAAGTTCCAACTATAGATTGAAGAAAACTTTTTAAATTTTTTTTATAAATTTTAAAGTGCCTGGTTTATAAACTTAAATTCTTTGATTACTTCCTTTCTTGTAAAATGACTAATTTTGCCAATTAAGCGTAATGTCCTGGGCTCAGTTGGGATTTCTTTTTTTGAGACAGTCTCACTTTGTCACCTTCAGTTGAGAGCTGTAGCGTCACAGCTCACAGCAACCTCAAACTCTTGGGCTTAGTCAATTCTCTTGCCTCAGCCTCCCAGGTGCCTGCCATAACACACGGCTATTTTTAGAGACAAGGTCTTGCTGTGGCTCAGGCCGGTGTCCAACTCCTGAGCTCACGTGATCTACCTGTCTCGGCTTCCCAGAGTGCTTGGGTTATAGGCGTGAGTCATGGCGCCCAGCCCTTTTGATAGATTTATTGATAAAATTGTTGCTTAATGGTTCAAGGAGCTAGTGTTACAACTTGTACTCAGTGGCCCTTTGTTTTCCAATATGCCAGTCTAACCTATATCCATATTTTTATAATTCAGTTGAACAAGTTAAAAGTTACCCTGTAGATAAGTGGTTCTCAACCTTCCTAATGCTCGGCCCTTTAATCCAGTTCATGTGGGTCAAGACCCACAGGTTGAGAACCACTGCTGTAGAGGAATGTTTAGGTTACCAAAGTACACGGCCTGCTGAGGAGGGGTAACTCTCCTGCTCTTAGAGCAGCCTGTCATCTCGTCATACATGGTGTTTCCCTTGGGATTGGTGGAAGCTGTGTCCACGTCAAGATAGGAAGCCTTTCATGCAGTTCTTAAAAACACCTGCTTTCTTTTTTTTTTTTTTTTTTTTTTGAGACAGAGCCTCAAGCTGTCCCCCTGGGTAGAGTGCCCTGGCATTACAGCTCACAGCAACCTCCAACTCCTGGGCTCAAGCGAGTCTCCTGCCTCCGCCTCCCAAGTAGCTGGG